>OMNN01002330.1:11097-25387 GCA_900302755.1 Chromis chromis | reverse complement strand
CGCCTCCACCACCTACTGCCCCCCCTGCACCACCCCAAGTGCAACTCCCTGTTTCTTTGGATCTGCCCCTTTTCCCACCTCTAATGATGCAATCTGTCCAGCACCCAGGCCTGCCACCTCAACTGGCCCTCCAGCTGCCCACTATGGACTCTCTTTCCACAGACCTTACACAGCTGTGCCAGCAACAGTTGGGTCTTGATCCAAATTTTCTCCGCCAGTCTCAGTTTAAGCGACCACGTACCCGTATCACTGATGACCAGCTTAAGATCCTTCGCGCAAACTTTGACATCAACAATTCCCCCAATGAAGAGCAAATTCAAGAGATGTCAGAAAAGTCTGGCCTGCCCCAAAAAGTCATAAAGCACTGGTTCCGTAACACCCTCTTTAAAGAAAGGCAGCGAAGTAAAGACTCTCCCTACAATTTTAATATTCCTCCCATTACTACATTGGAAGATATTCGAATGGAGCCCCAGCTCAGTGCACATGAATACTACAGAACTGACTCAGCCATCAACAAGAGGTCTTCCAGGACCAGATTCACTGATTATCAGTTGAGAGTACTTCAAGATTTCTTTGACACTAATGCCTATCCGAAGGATGATGAGATTGAGCAGCTGTCCACTGTGCTCAACTTGCCAACGCGAGTCATTGTGGTATGGTTCCAGAATGCCCGTCAGAAAGCTCGTAAGAGCTATGAGAACCAGGCAGATTGTAAAGACAATGAGAAAAAAGAGCTGACCAATGAGCGATACATCAGGACCAGCAACATGCAGTACCAATGTAAAAAGTGTAACATTGTGTTCCCACGCATTTTTGACCTGATCACTCACCAGAAAAAGCTGTGTTATAAGGATGAAGATGAGGAAGGAAATGATGACACCTGTGAGGAATACATAGATTCTGTTGAGCAAGGTCCAACTAAGACTACCCAGATACCTTTAGAGCTATTCAAACAGTCCCAAACAGGAACTGCCACCAGCTCTGGCTCAAGCTCCCCAGTAATGGCCTCCCCTCGTGCTACCATGGGGAAAACATCTCCCAAGCCAGATATTGCCCCAGAAACTGAACTTAAACAAACTGAGACTGCCCCTTCACCAGTGATCAAGACACTACCAGAGCCCAGACCATCTAAGGCTTGCACACCTCAGCCACCTCCTCAGAAAGCTCCCCAGCCACAAATGTCAAGACCGCATTCCCAGCCTCAGGCAGCTGCAGTGCCCTCAAGTCCACTCTCCCTGGCCCTTTCCTCCCTCACAAACAGTCTCCCACATCAGATGCTTCAGTACCAGTGCGACCAGTGCAAGATTGCATTCCCTACTGTGGAACTATGGCAGGAGCACCAGCACATGCATTTTTTGGCTGCTCAGAACCAATTCCTTCACTCTCAGTTCCTTGAAAGACCCATTGATATGCCCTATATGATATTTGACCCCAACAACCCCTTAATGGCCAGCCAACTGTTATCTGGTGGCCTCTCCCAAATCCCTTCTCAGGGTGGCTCTGGTATGGCCTCTGCTGCAGGCTCTGGGGCAATGAAGAGAAAACTGGATGACAAGGAGGAAAATGCTAATGATAAAGATGGTGGAAACAGTAGTGAAGAGCAACACAGAGATAAACGTTTGAGAACCACCATCACACCAGAACAATTGGAGATTCTTTATGACAAATACCTACTTGACTCTAACCCAACAAGGAAGATGTTGGACCACATTGCACGAGAGGTTGGCTTGAAAAAGAGAGTTGTGCAAGTTTGGTTCCAAAACACTCGTGCAAGAGAGAGAAAGGGGCAGTTCAGGGCTATAGGGCCCTCCCAGTCCCACAAAAAATGTCCCTTTTGCAGAGCACTGTTCAAGGCTAAATCTGCGCTAGATAGCCACATACGATCTAGACACTGGCATGAGGCTAAGCAGGCAGGTTTTAGCTTGCCCCCAAGCCCAATGATGAATCAAGACAATGAAAGAGGTGAAAGCCCAAATAAGTATAATTTCTTTGACTACCCACAGCTGCCTACCAAGACTGAGCCAAATGAGTATGAGCTGCCTACTGCATCTTCAACTCCAGTCAAACCATCTGAGGCACAAGTAAAAAACTTCTTAAGCCCTTCATCCTTAAAAGCTGAAAACTGTGATGAATCTGAAGGGCCTAATATTAATTCAGCAGAAGCTTCATCTTATGATCTCAGTAAGATGGACTTTGATGAGACATCGTCAATTAACACAGCCATTAGCGATGCTACAACTGGAGATGAGTATAATAACAATGAGATTGAGAGCCTAATTGCCAATGGAGGGGACAAGCTCGGTGACAACAAAGGTGGCCAGGCGGCAGTTTCAGATAGTGGCAGTGAAAGGTTCCAATTCAGCATGGTGAGTCCTGCCCTCAGCTTTTCTGGAAAAGATTGTGACTCTTACTATAGCTCCAGAGATGATGAAATGGACGAAAACAATGACAGGAGTGAATCATCAAGCCTCGCTGATCCCAGTTCCCCTAGTCCTTTTGGGGCAGGCAACCCCTTCAGCAAGTCTGGAAAAGGCAGCAATTCTGGGGATAGGCCAGGCCACAAGCGATTCAGGACCCAGATGAGTAATCTGCAACTTAAAGTACTCAAAGCCTGTTTTAGTGACTATCGCACTCCAACAATGCAAGAGTGTGAAATGCTGGGCAATGAGATTGGACTCCCCAAGCGTGTTGTCCAGGTGTGGTTCCAGAATGCCCGTGCTAAAGAAAAGAAATTCAAGATTAATATTGGAAAGCCATTCATGATAAGTCAAGGCTCACCAGATGGACCCAGGCCTGAGTGTACTTTGTGTGGTGTAAAGTACACTGCCCGTATGTCTGTCCGAGACCACATCTTCTCCAAACAGCACATCACCAAAGTGCAAGAAACCCTGGGAAACCAGGTGGATAGAGAAAAGGACTACCTAGCACCAACCACTGTCCGTCAGCTGATGGCCCAGCAAGAGCTGGATCGCATGAAGAAAGCTGGTGAGGGACTCAACCTGCCTGGCCAGCAGCAACAGACTTCAGTGGACAACAATAATGCACTTCATGGCCTCAGCCTACCCTCAGGCTACCCAGGGTTATCTGGCCTTCCACCAGTGCTACTTCCTGGGGTCAATGGGCCATCATCACTTCCTGTTTTTCCACCCAACACACCTGGTGAGTTAGTATGACAAACAGTGAAAAAAGTTATACAGACTAGAAGCTTTATGAACTGAGCTTTATGATGCACTATTTTATTCTACTATACTACTGGTTATTCTGTATCACAGTGGTGTTTGTCAAAGTCTTATTTTTTAAAAAGTATTTTAAAATTAAAAATGGTGGGACTTAGTGCATGCATAATGTCAGCATCAAAGTTGAACTGCTAATTGCTAATTCAGAGATTTTTTTTTTTTTACAACAAATGTATCTATATCATGGCTTTTGATTGTTTTTTGTTGTTCCCCTTATTGTAGGTTTGGTATATTTATATTATAATATATTGGCAAATTGAAATTATCATAAAGCGCATGTGACAGTTTTGTTCCATAACAAAATCTTAACAAGACATAAAGACTCAGCCAGTGACAAATTAAGCATCTTTATCTTATACAAACAAATTTCCATAGTGACTTGCGGATGAATATTTAAATATTGAATATTTCCATATTTATATACCACTGTATTTCAGCTTTAGCGTCTCCCGGTGCTGGCATGCTTGGGTTCCCTACACCAGCCACCCCCTCTCCTGCCATGTCTCTCAGCACTACCCCAACCAAGACTCTTCTGCAGACTCCTCCTCCTCCACCTCCTCCTCCTCCTCCTCCTCCTGTTCCCTCCACACCTTTGGCAGCAGTAAACCACACAGAGCAGCAAGGCAAAGACTCAGAGAGAGACAGCAGCAAGAAACCAGGAGACAAGCCACCTCAAATGAAGGTGAAGGACAGAGAGAACGAGAGCGGCTCATGCCCTGAGACCCCCAGCATGGCCAAGAAAAGGGAGAAACCATGTCCAGCTCCAGGGAAACCAGGAAGCGAGACTCAACTGGATGCCTCACAGCTCCAAGCACTTCAGAATGCTCTTGCCGCAGGTGATGCCAGCTCTTTCTTGGGGGGACAGTTCCTGCCCTACTTT
The DNA here is from genome assembly GCA_900302755.1 of Chromis chromis. Taxonomy (NCBI): domain Eukaryota; kingdom Metazoa; phylum Chordata; class Actinopteri; family Pomacentridae; genus Chromis; species Chromis chromis. The sequence continues at coordinate 21,271 of OMNN01002330.1, read as the reverse complement.
CTTCCTGGATTTCCCAACTGCTTCTCTCCCCAGCTTCCTAGAGGGATCCAGGCAGGGGGCTACTTCCCACCACTGTGTGGAATGGAGAGCCTCTTTCCATATGGCCCAGGAGCAGTCCCACAAACTGCCATGGCCGCTGGTCTCTCCCCGACCGCTCTCCTGCAGCAGTACCAGCAGTACCAGCAGTCCCTCCAGGATTCACTGCAGAAGCAACAACAGCAGCAGCAGAAACAACTTGAGCAGCAGCAGAAACAACAACAACAACAGCAGCAGCAGCAGCAGCAGAAACCAACCCGTGTGAAGACACCCCAGAGCGTACAGAGCACCACAACCAATTCCTTCAAACCAAAAGAAGCTATAGATGCTAAGGATGACAACAACAAAGGCTCTTCAACAGAAAGCACAAAAGAAGAACCGAAAACAGATACCAAAAGTACCATGGATTTTCCAGACGCTTTTATTGTACCGTCCGTCAAGCATGAGTTTATATGCAGGAAGTGCCAGATGATTTTTGCTGACGAAGATTCAGTGGTGCGTCATCAGAAGTCCTTCTGTTACTTCGGACATCCTTTTACTGACCCGCAAGAGACAGTGCTTCGAAAGGCAGTGAGCAACTACACTTGTGTTGCCTGCAATGTGGTTGTTAACGGGAATGAAGCACTTGGCCAACACCTTCAGTCGAGCTTGCACAAAGAGAAAACAATCAAACAAGCAATGAGAAATGCCAAAGAGCATACTAGATTATTACCTCACTCTGTCTGCTCCCCTACTCCTAACACCACATCTACCTCGCAGTCTGCAGCTTCTTCTAATAACACCTTTCCTCATCTCTCTCGCTTGTCCATGAAGTCCTGGCCAAATGTCCTGTTCCAGGCCACCACAGCCCGGAAAGCTGCTTCCTCCTCCCCGTCTGCCTCTCCTCCTCCCCCCCTCTCCTCACCTTCAACGGTTACCTCAACTTCCTGCAGCACCTCAGGGGTTCCAACCTCACTACCCACCGAGAGTTGTTCAGATGAGTCTGACAATGAGCTAAGCCAGAAGCTGGATGACTTAGATAACGCGTTGGAAGTCAAGGCTAAACCGGCCTCTGGCCTAGACGCGAGCTTCAGTAGTATCAGAATGGATATGTTCAGTGTGTAGGAGTGACAAAAGGATCCCTTGCTTAAAGAAAAAAATAAGACTTTTTAAACTGCAGTTCCAAAGTTTCTCTTAACCCAAAAAATTACAGTACCAAATGATTGACTCAGGATTGTTTTTCCCATATTGATATGCTGGCAAGATATTGATTGATTTTTGTTATGGACAGAACTGTTGCAGATGCTTGACTGAGCTTATATTGTATACAAAAACATGGAGTAGGAAAAAATCCCACAGGCTCCCTTGAGGAGCTTGTTTCAAGCCAAAAACTCTCACGATAGCAAATTGCACCTCAGCTGGATTGTTTTCCAAATGCTAGCATGTACTGTATGGGATGACGATCCAGAACCCTCAAAGAGAATCTCTCTTAGTTTAGATAGGTGTAATTCAGTAGCTTTAAATTCTCAGGTCAGAACATAACATTTCTCATTTGTTAAAGCAGCAACAAGCCTGGGTACACTTGGCTTATAACCAAAACATGTCAAGCTTTATCGGACGCATTTCCTTGATGTGTATAGAGTACCAAGAGACAATATTACTGTTACAATGGACGATGTGCATATCCTTTTAGTTTTGCCCTACAAAGACAGTATGGTTTTGCCACTGAGGGAATTTAGAATGGTGAAGTAAATGTGTATGATGCCCCTGTGTTTGCCAGTTTGTATTACAACAAGCTGTATCTATTTCCCACCCCCTTTTTTTCTTGTAGTATATACTAATCTGTGCCAACTCTTACCTTCTCACTTTTACCTCTGCTCACACCCTTTTCTGAAGAGGTAATAACTCTAGTTTTGATAGACTCTCTCGGATTATGTGAATATAACATTTTTCATTTGTGAATTGCTGTACTGTTACGGTACCTGCTTGTGTCTGGACTATAGTGCACTTATTTTGTTTTTATTTGTCTTTTTATTATTTGAGTAGGCCATTTGTTAATTTAATAGATTTTTTTTCTGTTTGTATGTATGTATGTTTGTGTTTTAATTATTATTTGTGTCTATTGCAGCAGCATATTGGTCCATATTTGTTACAGGATTGATGCCTAACAATCTAGAGACCTATTTAACAATTGGTGCATCCATGAAAGCAGTACTGTATACTTGAAACTGTTAAGGTACAAGTTGGTCACAATGTTAAAAAAGGTATGATCATTTGCTACACGTTTGCAAATATGCTGCTTTAAAAGGAGGGCAACAGCATTTGTGTTGTATATTAAAAACATTTTTCATGTACTTGTAGGAGTTAAAACAGTGTTACACCTATACGCAGCCATTAAGTGCATAGGTTAACGTCCTCCCATTAATTCTCTGGGCACTTCTGATGATCTACAGTTAAAGTCAGCATTTGAATTTTTTCCACATTTAGTGATTTCAACATTGCAAAGTATTACCTTACAACATTTTGCTGCTACTGTGTAATGTTAATTTGCTTGCCATAAATTCTCTCAACTTTCTACCAGACAAAATACTGATCCATTAATTGCTTTGCTTTGCTTTTTTTTTTTTCTTCTTCTTTTTTTTTGTTATTTTCTTATTTTGCTGTGGAACTAAGAATGTGAAAGCTGTCAAAGGGTGTTCAATTTTTTACGAATCACTTTCTAGTTTGGTAACCAGTGTGATTCATTCCAAAGTAACAGAAGGCTATTTGTATGAAAGAAAAAGGCTTGTGAACAAAGAAAGCTAAGCTGTTGTACATATTCGTAGTTGGCTGTGCATGGTACAAATTTATTAATATGAAGAAATGCAAAAATGTATTGCTTTTGGTATTTCCTATTCTGAGATGAGCAAGTAGCATGTAATGCAACTGTTTGACAGGTTAAATCAAATCATGCTTAGTTATTGTTTCAAACAATGAAATCAAGTAACATTTCCTCTTATGTTTTATTATTGTAAAGGTGTTTTTTTTTTCAAAGTTTTAAAGCAAAATGTCAGTTTTTAATTTTCTGTGTGAGCTTTTTAAATGTCATTATTTGGATTTTTAGTATTTTACATTTACTTTATTCCTGAAGACACTTTTCGATTGTGTTTCATAAGAGACATCCTGGCCTCCCAAGGTGCAATTCTGCCATTGTACAAACATGAGCGACTGTCCTGATTCCAAAGGCTTTCACAACTCTGGCTTTTTGCCTTTCCCCACTCTGTGGCTCAGCATTCAAAGACTGAACTGTCAGCTAGCATCATGTGCTAAGATGTTAGCATCAGACAGGACGCTTTCCACACCAAGGACTGGTAAAAGCTAACAAACCAACAAAAAGGATGGTCCAACAATATAACTGTACATAGATATTGCAACTGCACAGCAGCCAAAAAGAAAAAAAAGAACTTTTTAAAAAAAAATGGATGGATTGTGTCATGTTTCTGGGGACAGCCTTCAAAAGGTTGAAATTGGAATTGTTCTTCTGGATGTCAAAGGGATTTTCATGGCGCAATCATATCCTACACAATATGTACTCTTCAACATCTGGGTTACATAGGAAATGCACCCTGAGGTTTTAATAAGAAGAAGCCCCTATGGCTAAAACTTTAAATAAACTAAACCAAAAATGTTATTGATGTTTTATATATAGAGAGTAGTCGCATTAGTTTTTGTTACTGTACTGTTTGAGGTCTCAACTGTACCGTATCACGGTAATAACATGGTTTTGAAACCTTTTTTTTTATTTTGTCACAGACCTGTTGTCATAGTTGAAATGACGTTTATTGTAGATGGTATTTGAACAACTTCTGGAAATAGTTCATCAAGTATGTTTGTTGCTCATTGTTGTGATACATTAAAAACTGTATCTGCAAACCAGTTTGGTCTCATCAAATATTGTTTATTTCATTTTTTCACTACGAACACTTTCATGTGTTTATTATCATAACATCTTTTCTCACGTTTCATCAGATTGCATTTCACGCATCTGTTTGATAGCTTTTTGGATTCGACCATACATGTTCTTTTTTATCTCATTATATTATAATGTGATGTATATATCATGTATATTGTCATATTAGATTACATATTTTAATGTGGTTTAATTAGCAGTTGTTCTAATGAATGTAACTGTCTTTTAGCTAGTATACTGCAAATGATAGCTTTACATGCCTTTAACATTTTTGAACTGAAAGTGATAATTGAACATATTTTGCAGTAGGTTTTTAGTAGTTTCTTACATTAAGATACATATTTACCCCAAACTCTCGGGTATGCCTATGTCATACTATTAACAAAACGTGTTGTGTCAACATCCAAGCAGTAATTGTCATTCCAGTCACTGACAGACCAAAATTCTAAATCATATAATGGGTATTTCCCGTCATTATGCTATTTGTGGTAATCTGATTCTAAGCAGATGCAGGGGATTATGTTTGGAAGTATCTGCTAATCTGGATCTGATCAGGTGCTGCTCTAGAACCCTCACAGTGTGAGGGAAAAGTCCACAATAATAAATCACAACCATGGATTAACAGATGGACAGCCACAACAGAAAGCGGCAAACATTTGTTATTACCTAAAACTGGTAAGGTTGATCCTCTCAGCGTATGGCAACTGGAGCACATCGTCGAAGAGAAAAAGCCTGTAACATTTTTAGCTGAGATTTCCAGATAGAAAGATAGATAGTGTTTTTTGCCCCTGACTATATACAGCCCTTAAAATTCTATTAAGAAGCAAAATGGATGCCATTGTCAGACAAGAGGGTGACGTTTTAGATCTGAGGTCAACAGAAGCTGTCACATTAAAAATTGCACCTCAGGAACACCTCAACACAGTATATCACACCCTGCCAGCAAGACGTGTCTGCCACCAGTGTCAGGGTCACGGAGAAAGCCGACATTCACAAGTTGTTAAATCCACCTAATGAAATTTCACAAGGGCAGCAAAAATGAAGGGGAAGATGAGGATCTTTTCACTCCGAATCACTTTTGGCCTTTATTGTTTCGCTCCGCACACTTCAGTGTGCAGTGAAACAGCCGTGACATGTAAAAGCCTCAAAAACAGCGTTTTTCTCCCCCCTTCTGACTTCACCCCTCGCCCTTGACGAATGTGCTCAGCTCACAGGGTGCAACTGTTCTGCTGAATGGCCCTTTCCTGTTGCTCAGCCTTAAAGCACAGGCGGTTGCCGAGTTAGCCCACCCCCCTTTCATATTATGGGATTGAATTGCGTTTGACCTTTGTGGAGAACAATGGCTGAAGGCCTTTCATTTTTCTGGCCTTCTCAGCGTCTAGAAGAAGGACCTCTTTACTCTGTGTTTTCACTGTGGTCTGCCAGTAATTCACAATCAGGATGACAGGGTGATGTGCATGGTAATGTGTGTGTGTTTGTGTTTGTGTCCAAGTGTGTTATTGTTCACTCTTTATAAGCCAAACAAGATATAAACCCTTAAAACAGAATTTTGCTGTGACCGTATTTTGGGGGCCACCCAGCCGGACTACCTAACTGCACTGTCCTAGAATGAAAAGGCCCGCTGAATAGAAGAGTAGTTCATAGTAGTTTAGACGCAGCTTTGCTAAAGAGGCCACAGCAGTGAGCGGTCTTGCCCTGAATACACGATAAAAGGTTTACTGTAAATTCCAAATGGCGTTTTCTGCAACCCATACATCACTCATGACCATTAGGTTCCACCCTCACTGCACAGTGCACCCTTCTAGCCACAGCTTTCCAGATGATACAGTACAGAGGCTGCAGTGGAGGCAGATCTGGCTTTGAATAGCCTGCAGCCAATGGATTTTCTCTGGATAATACAATGTTTGGGACAGAGAGGCAGGGATTAGTCCAGACGGATACATCCACCACCCCCCACATGCCCAATCTAATTAGACTGGAATCAGTTTAAGATGAAAGCAAGCCCTAGCATCACCGCACTAAATACTGGAATTAGTATTCCCCGCATGGGAATTTAATGATGGAGACTGAAAATCCAATCACATTCACTCCCAGTTTAGCCCCTCATGCATTGGGCCTGGACAATGACGAAACGAAAGAACAACAACAATGATTTGTCTGTCAATAGATATTGACCAACATCACATCTGAGGCCACTTGCGTATTGGCATTACTATGTTGTCATCATTTAACGAGGATAAACAGCTTATAATCAGATATTTAGACAGTCTGTTTCTGATGTAAACCTTGGTGACATTCTGACTCTTGGAGGGATCATGAAGAGAAACAGCACGTTTTAGAACAAACCCATCCACAGTCTTGCGTTTCTGTTTATTTATTGTTTCATATGTTCATGTATCATCTCTGCAATTCAAATCAATGGTGCATGTTCAAATACACACATGTTCTATGCCTCTAGGAAGCGTTTTAGCCCTGGAAAAAAAGAAAAGTTAACCTCCGCCATGAAAAAAGAGGGACTGCTTGTCCTCGCTCATTTGTTCCTCTAACTTCGAGGGCTGCATTTGCACGAAAAAAAATCCCTTTAACAGGAATTTGTGAAGTTAGTTATTAATCAGCTCCTCACATCAAAGCACTGATTGCTGCAGAGGAATTGAAACTGTCAAATTATTATCATGCAGACAGCATCAGATCCTTTTTAGTTCTGTTGAGTTTCTTTGAGCGCACGATTTGCTGATAAAACAGAACGTACTTTGCAGCGCACACATATGAAACATTCTCATCGTCTCTTGACTTTATCTTGCCCTTATTATTATTATTTCCATACCTAAGTATATGCAGTCAAGGGAACTCTATTTTAAAACCGTTAAAATGCAAGCCATATTTCAGCGTCAGGTTGGTGATTAACGGCACAGACTGGAAATAACTCCGGCACCTGGGTTCCATCCACCACACAATATCTCCTACACCTGCGATTCATCCACCAAAGCATTACACCTGAGAAATCAGGAAACCATTGTCCCTCGTGCACAAATACTCAACATGAAATCTTATTATTTATTGCTTGCTATATTTCGGGGTGTGCACCAAAACAGAACCTGTTGTTTTTCTGGTAACAGGTGTAATGCAACTTTTCAACTCATCCAGCAACTGATTCTGCAAAACTTTGCTATGTTTTACCCACAGGAGGGAATTCAGTGTGATTTTTTTTAGTAAATGAGGACATAAATATTGTTTGCACAGTTGGCAGCAACATCAGTGGGGAAGAGCACATAGGAATAGGCAACAAAAGGCAAAATTCTTGTAGTGACACACTTTTTAACGTGCAAAATAAACATTAACAGCATTTTCTCAGGATTTAGCCGGGTGTCAACAAAAGCCACACACAAACTAACATATGAAAACGGCAATCTAATCTTTTTTTCTGTAGATATTTCTTTTGGCCTTCCTGCCTTTAGTGTTTACCACTGCAATACCTCATTTCTGAGGTACAAAAGGAAAGAAAGAAGGTGAGGAAAATGGAGGGGGCAGGAGTACACCTGCCTTATTATTGCATTGTGGATGAAGGATACAATCACTGCTGGCATTTCTACAAGACACACAGCCAACTAACACATATTTTAAAATGAAAAAGAAGGAGGTGTGAGAGGGAAAGGGAGGGAAGCCCGGGAGAGAAGGAAAAAGAGACGAAGACAGACAGGCCAACAGGTTGACAGAGACTGAGTGTCAGGGACAGAGAAAGAAAGAAAGAAAGAAAGAAAGAAAGAAAGAAAGAAAGAAAGAAAGAAAGAAAGAAAGAAAGAAAGTGGGTGATATAGACAGTGAAATGAGCAAGTGATAGAAGTAAAGTGAGAGTGAGAGCAGGAGAGAAAGAAAAGGAGGGGCGACCTGAGAGAAATCAAACATGGGCTCAGTGCAACTGAGGTACGTCGGCAAACGAGCATGTTATGGCAGCCCGCTGGGACTTCCCCGGCAGATCGTGCTGTTTCCCAATCTGTTCTGAGGAGCGGCACAGCCCCACACGGGGACGTGTGAAGGCGTCAAGATGGGATTGCTTAAGACAGATGAAACAAGGTGTTTTTTGATGCCATCTCGAGCGGACAAAAGCCTGATTTCCTGTTTTGCCTGTGACACAAAGGGTGCTGTGTAGTTTGCTGAACAGTTCAAGGCTTTTTGTTGTCAGGGCTGTAAATAACTAAACACATGAGAGGTGAAGTTATGGAGGGAGGGCTGAGATCCACATGCCAGGAAGTGAAGAATGTGTGACACATTTTCCTTTTTTGGCATTTATGATGCTTAACACCTGTAACAAACAAATGATATTACAGTCCTCTCATCAGCGCCTTGCACGGTTTCGTCAGAGTGAAAACAACTCAGACTGTGAACATTTTGGCACACACCCACTTGACTGTGCACAGCCACAGCTTTCTTTGCATTCACTGGACCCCTGAAACAATACCACAGTAACAGAGATCATCGTGTCAGGCTTCGTAATATTACTTTACATTTTAAAGGGCGCTGAGCTGCCAGGCTAAGGATTTTACAAGGCATGCTGAGTCGTTGGGGAAATAAGGGAGCAATGGAGGAGGGAATGAAGGAATTTTAGGGGGTGATGGGATATGTCTCACTTTTTTATTTCACGCACACACACACACACACACACTCACAAACTGAAATCATACCATGTGCAGTGGAAGAGCAGGCGGTGAGGAAATGGAAGCTAAATATAAAGTGACACTATGCATTCCCCAGGTCATTCACAGGCCCGGCTCCAAATCGCAACGCTCCACAGCTCGTTGTTCATCACACACACAAACCCAAGCCGCACAAAGAAAATTATAAAACAGCCAAATAAGCGTGCTGTTATTTATAGAAACACCAAAGAACATATGAGGAGATGTGTTGACATCAAATTGGCTCAGATGCTGGGCATTATTAAGGTCCTCTTTGTGTATCAACTCAGCATCCTGGCAGGAACATTTGTAACAAAAAGCTTTTTTAATGTTTAAATGAAAATTTTAATGAGGGCCTGTGTTGCTTTCCCTTCCGAGTCTTTAAGAGCCCTCTAAATCATTAAAACTTGCTCTTTCTTTGATTTCAAGGTCATTTGAAGAAATAAGGCAGCCTTAAGTGGCCCTCGGACCAAAAGTGGCCTATATGCCAAAGACCGCAAATGAATGTAGCCTAATGCTTTTTAATTTGCATTCATCTTTAAAAACACAGAAGAGCCATCTCCAAGTTATAATAGGCTGAGATGGCAGTTGGAGGCCCTCTAGTCATTAGTAGCAATGCAGCTCCTCTAAAATGAAGGCCTTTCTCATCTTATTTTAACTTAGGCCCATTACGACAAAGATGCATTAGCCTGTTGTCCATTTCTCATTTGCCTGAATATAATACTTCTGCCTGCCTATGTCTGTGTGTGCACATATACATTCACATATGTGTGTAGATTCGCCTCCTTCTCCTTCCTGTGAGCGCGAACACATGCAACACCGCCATTCAGCAAACACATGCACCAAAACAAAAGACGCTGGAAGCAGGGACCTTAGGAGGAGACGACATGCATTGTTTGTTTAATCACGTGTTATGAGATGACTCTCTGTAATTATGTTGTCATCTGCCCGCTTCAACACGGCAAAACTGGGCCGCCCCAGCATGCCTTGCTCCTCGCTCATAATTCCACACTTCAAGCTTTAACGGTCAAAAGCGAGATTTTTGTTTTTTCTTTCTCCTAGAGTCTTTCATCTTTATTTCTTTTATCATTATTATCATTATTATTATTACAACACCACGGTGTAGAGACTGTCTTTTTTTTTCTTCTTTTTTTTTGGAGCAGTCACATAAAGCCTTTTTGACAGGCACTATGTGTCAGCTCCCAGTGCATATGAGTGTAAGGCAACAGATGAACGTTTTTTACGTACAAACTGAACTGATGAGACGGCAAATAACAGTGTGTCCTATTAAAACACAGCAAGATGGGTCTTTCTTATTTCGTCTTATTCACCCTTTCATCCTTTCCTTGCAATTTTGCTTCATGTCTCCTCCTCTTCTCTGTTCCATTTCCTCGCTGCTCTTTCTCCTCTTTCTATATCTCCCTCTATTCTGTGTGTCCTCTCTTTTCCTCTCTCTCTCTCTCTCTCTCTCTCTCTCTCTCTCTCTCTCTCTCTCTCTCTCCCCTCTTCTCTACTTCCACTCTTCCGCTCTGGGCAGATG
>OMNN01002330.1:0-11077 GCA_900302755.1 Chromis chromis | reverse complement strand
CTCTCCACAACGATAGGTGGTGTGTGTCTGAGGAAAAAACTGAACATCTCCAGTGAAATTGGTTTTCTGTGGAGAAACTGATGGATCACTCTGTGTTCCTGACGGGAGTATAGGGGATTGTTTATGCCATACAGACGAATACATGTATACACACACACACACACACATGCACGCACATATGCAGGGGTGAGAGGACAAGGGGGATTGTTTATGCTGAAGCAGAATGAATTTTTATGAGCTGTAGATTGCTGTTTATGGGGAAATACACTTTTAAGCTGCAAGAGATGTAATCTAGATTGTAGCATGACCAACAATGAATTATGGTTTCGGAGGCAACAGCTGCAGCAGCCTTCCTCTCACCCTCCATTTCCTCAGCGCGCACACACACACACACAAACACACGCAAGCGCACAGATTAGTAGCAAAAATGTTACTGCTTTTAAAAACAAATGGCTTCATATGCCCAGTAAATCAGGCCCATTTGTATACACACAGAGAGATCATGAACATCTAACTGTAAACTTGAGGATGGTGGTGACATGCAACTGATCTGCAATTATGATTTTTTTTTTCTTTTATAACACCCACATGCACAAAGTATAAAAACAAACAAACATAAAAACAACAAAAAGAAAGCTAAATAAAATTGGAGTTTCTCAGTGCCACAATGCGTTTGTGTTAACCCATTTTCGAAATGCGCTGTACAAGAAGTTAAACAAGGGCTGCATTCCCATTTTCAGCCCGAACAGTGTTATTATCACCATTTCTTTAATACCAGCAACCTCTATTACAAGAAATGAGAAATTATTCCATTACAAGCCATCTCTCCCCATCCCTTCCTCCTTCCTTTCTCCACAAACACATGCATGCAGTACTAGACACACACCCTGTGAATGATGGAACAGAAGCTTGCTTGTGTTGTTATTCCAGAATCGGATGTAGAATTGGCCAAACATGCACACAGGAAGTTTAAATTTCACACCACAGAGCTTCCAGTGCATGCCTTCTTGGATTCTACACCAGGTATAAGATTAATTTAGAAACATTTATGAGCCACAACCTCAATTTTGACATTATATCCCAGCTTTACACCAAAATATTTTGTGCATCATGCCCTCCAGCACAGATACACACATCAAATTACTGATTGTGACATAAATGCATTCAATAATAATATGCATAAGGCTGATATCAAATGTGAAAACAAGTGACAAAGCCTTAATGCAAGAAATAAAGAGAATTCAGGACCACTTATTCGGGTATTTTGATAAAGGCTGTTTTGTAATTTAATAGATTTTTTTAGAATGTGATCACACTCTCCGAAATATCGACTGAGACCACAGAAACTGTGTTGCTGCTCATGAACAAATGTGACACTTCTATCCCGCGCAGCAATCATAAAAGAGATCCTTGATTTCACCTGGCGGATCATGACTGAACAAAGGTTGAATAAAAAACCACAATGACAAAAAATTAGTAATGCTAGCCACACAACTTCTTTTGCAGTCAGCTCATATAAATGTGTGCTGGAGAAGAAAAAAAAGGTTTTTATTCAGAGATTAAATTCATTCCCTGTGTCTTTTTTTTTGTCCCTAGTTTTTATCAGCACTCATGCAATAACTCGAGCGGAGAGATGGAGCAAATGTATTCCACCCATATGTATGAATGAATGAATGAATATGATTACCAAGTCTTGGACCCTCTCAAGGACAAAGTGCTGCGTTCTTTTCGTGTGTGCTGTTAACCGCCTTTATGTATGTGTGTATGTTTGTGTTGTGCTGTAGTGCTTTTACCTTTGTCCATGTCTCAGTTTTGGGTGAATGAATATTGCTTTGAATTAGAATTTAGTTTTATTTGTGCGGGTGTTTTCATGTGCAATTAAAGGTTCATGTGTGTGTGTGAGGCTGTCCTCCAGGACTTCTTTTTGTGGAGTAATGACAATTCACTTCCTCCCACTGTGCACACACAAACCCATCTTTCCCTGCTTCCCTCCCTCGCCTCCACAGTGGCAGTCACATTCAAATGCAGCCGTTTGCAGGTGACGTACCCAGGAAAGGCTGTCCTGTAATTGTGTCACTCTGTCTTCCTGTGGTGAGGTAGCTGGTGGCTTGCTGCCTACCAGCCTGCGACTCACCAGAATTACCAACTGAGGGGGGAGAGGGGTGAGGAAGGAGGGAGGGAGGGAGGAGGGGTACCATTAAAATGCAAAATCACCACTGCGGTGCAGTGCAGTGCCTTGCACCCTCACTTTTTCTCCAAGGCAGCCATCTTATGATGGAATGAGTATGTGTTTGATGGTGTGTGAATGTGTGTCCGTTTGACTCTGCGCATGTGATTGCACGCGCGCATGCATCTGTATGTCTGTGTGTTTGATAGAGTGTAGAGTTGAACTGCGGCGAGGAATGGTGAGATGGCGCAGGGTTGTGTGTGTGTGTATGTGTGAGGCAGGGGTGATAAATCAGAGCTAGGTAAAGGCTTTTTAATGCAGCGGACCCCTCTCCCAGCCTCCATCTTCTGTCAGGGCTCAGTAAAAGATGAGAGCCCCCTGGGGAACAGCACTAGCCCGCAGCATAGCAGGGCTACACCGCAGGTCACACACACACACACACACACACACACACACACACACACACACACACACACACACTGGGCCAGACACATAGCCACTGACTGGGCCTTGTGAATGAGTGAATACATGAATAACTGAATCTACTGAATGCATGAATATATAAATAAAAACCTTCCACGGGAGCCACATTTATTGATGAACAACCCCAAATAAATGTGTTTTTCAAATGATTTCCAAATGAATTCCTAAATGATTTATGGCCGGTGATATTGCATTTAGATCAGAGAAAATATTTTCGTAGAAAACAAAATGAATATTTGGTTCATTTCTGCATGTGCTCCTAAGGTCAAACAGAGTCTTTGTCGATGATGTTGGTTGAGTCTTGAAGCGGCCCCAAGTTTCAGGGGGCCGGATATGAAAAATATGTGGAATTTGCCAACATCTGACAATACTTAGTCGGCAATATATCTCCTGTCTGATAGAAAAATGTGTTCTGAATTGCAGATACGCTCTCTTTTCTGGCATACCTTTTTAATTTGACTTTGAGGGAAAACACGCTGGGCTCCTAGATAGACAAGGAGAGATATGACTGCTGAATGTTGTGTAGGCCTTTGTGGATGGGGCAGAGAGGACTCCAGCAGCTTGGCGCAGAAGACAAGCACAAACACTTGAGAACATAATACTTGACAACGAGCCCAGAGTGTCAGTTAGGGGCCCTACAGAGAAAAGTCTGGCGTGTTTGTGAAGAGGATGAAAACTGAGAATATGGAAATGCCAGACAGAGCTGATTCTTAGTTGGAATTTCAGAAAATATGGGGTCCAAATTTATGCATTATTTTTTCATTAGATGATCTGGTTATTAAACAATCTAGCATTACATCCCAGATGAGGACATTGTACTTTGGCCAAAGAACAAAAATCTTATAATTGGATTTTTTTTTTAATACAAATGTTATAGGATTTAGGTGATGTAAAGAAAAAATGATACCATACAAAAGCAAACAACCAGCCTCTGGTTGTATTTTGTACATTATGCCACACTACACTTGATTTTACTTTAAAAATGTCAGTTATTGTGTGCATATATATTATTTAGTGAGTGTTAAGTAAAAATAAATGCAAAATTTAGTTGAACAATCTGTTAGAAGAATCTTCTCACCCAGGATTTATGCTCATGTTAAGTTAAAGCATCACACATGAAGCATCTGAGAGTGAAATCATCACTACACCTCAACAAAAAATTAAGAAATTGCATAATATTAAAGCATTAAGACAGATAATAATTGTTAGAACCACTACAATGGTGAAAAGCAAACAAACCACACAACACCACATCCAGAATCACACAAGAACCAACTCCACACTGGAGGTTTATACCTCATGTAGTACGACAGAACAACCTAATAGTTGTTTTTTTTCCTCGGGTTACTGCTCCGTGTTCACTCAAGAGTCTATCAGCTCTGACAATGCGCGGCTCCACTCACAACTATGTGTTTGTGTGTTTAGAAGGTGCAGTTCAGTTTGTACTGTACTTTGTGCTGAGATGAGAAAGGTAATGCGCATGTTTGTGTGTTTATTATTCTTTCTTGTGCATGTGTGTCTCTGTGCGTCTGTTGGACTGAGCAGGTTAATGCTGGTTGACACATGCGGTTCACTGATCTCCTGGAGGAGTCGAGACTCGCAGCAAAACCTTCACACACAGGTATCCATGGCAACCACAAAAATTATATTTCTTCCTTCCCCGGCAAGCTGGAGATTCCAAGATGCTGAAATGCACAAATACATTGTCATTACCTGGCTGCCTCATACTTAACAGGGTTAGGCTTTTGCTGCGTGCTGTTCTCATTGTTCACTGTTGCCTACACATGTAATTTATAAATTCCTCTTGTTACCTTTTCCCGACAGAAATTCCATACTGTCTTTAGGCTACATGCACTTTGCCCATGCAAGGCCCCTTTTCTAAAATTCCATCCATTCATTGCCATTATTCTGTTTCTACATATTTTCCCACTTGGCTCTGAGATGTGAAATACGAGAATTTGTCAATGAACTGAAGTAATGCCAGCCAGAATGGCAGGACATTATCAAATGTTAATGAATCTTTACACATGTTTCTGCTTGTATTTGGTTGTTTGTGTGTATTGAGGGCCTTGTAGTAGCAATGATTGACAGATGATGGGGAATAAAGCTCTGGTCGATTCCACTGTCTTCTTGTGTTGTTGCTGACAATGTATGTTTGATTGCACAATGCTTAGAAGCTTTTTTTTTTTTTTTTTTACAGTAACAATACATATTCATGGAAATGAGTTTAAAGTCTGAGTTCCAACAATATAAAAGTGTATATCCACTCAATACATTGTTGGTACAAAAAGAGCTCAAACAAAAAGAGGTAGAAAAATAAATCACTATTTTTGCAAATTCAAAACCCACGCCACATATTTAACATCTTTCTGTAAAAATGTCTTTGGAAAAGTGCATATTTTGACTAAATTGTACCAATAGGTGCACTAATACTGGAGCCAAGCGCATGCCTGCTTTTTCATCTCTTTGAGGGGAAATAGGAATAAGCACATTGTGTCCTGCACCACATTCCTGAACAAGCAGAGGTTCAATCACATTTGCAGAAGTTATCAAAACTTTCAAAGAGCTCAGCTGGCGCCTTAAGCCACAGGAAATTCACTGGGACATCTGGAGGGATGTGTGCAGATTATTGCTCATTTAGTCTGTTCTAGACATCAGTAGGAAGAGGACTGAAATGGCTAAACACACGCACAGACTGCAAGATGCACACGCACACACACTCAGACGGGCCGGGCTTTGGCAGATGTTACCGCGGGCGCACACAACACACCTGAGTATAATCCTCCCATGATGCCCTCTGGTCGTTTGTCCTATCCCCTCACTACTCCTGCCCCAGCTCCTCCAATCAGAGGACAGGTCAGGTAAAGTTTGCTTACATCTCTTTAGTCCTGCATTAGAGTGAGAGGATGTAAAATATAAGACGTGCTGAAAAATCACACAGCTTGGTCTTTTTATTTGAGCCTCTCTTTGTCATTTTACAACCTTGAAATTTAATGTTCAGTCAGAATAGATTTCTGCTTCACAGAAAAACAAAACCATGTTTTTTGGATGAGGCAGATTTATAATGTATGTAAATAAACAGCTTTTTGAAAAATGGATTAAACACAGAAGGAGCACAAGCTGATGAAAATATATAACTACCACATAATGCTTTAAAAAATTGATTTATATTGGTGGATACATATAAATAAACATATGTACCATATCAAAGTATATAATATTGAAGAATCCACCCACCACCTCTCTGACTGTATGAATGTGGGCTATCAGCGATATATTTGTTTCAGATGTGGTGGAGGAGGATATGGCTTTTTGAAGTTACAGAGTAGCACAACCTTTATTGACATGCATCATAAGATATAAACCTTTTTCTGTGTGTTTTCCTGATCTCTCTGTTTTCTCTTCCAGGCTGCACGCATTGGGGTGAACATATAGATCATATATATATCTGAAATTATCCTGGGTCTCAAGAACACAAAAGAAAAGGCCAAATTCTATATATTCCCAAACCGGCACCGCCCCGTCTTTCTTGAGGTGTGAAATACAAGCAGACAAAACCTCAACACCATGATAAAAGCTCAGGAAATTACTTCCTTATTTTAGGTGTGATTGATTGTCCCCCTGACCTGTTAGACTGAAGAGGTGGTTAAGAAGAAGAGGCAGACTAAGATAATTGGGCCCGGTGGTATCCAAAGCCCGGCAGGTGTTGAAAGAACTCTCATAATACAGGTACCTGCAGCGGCTGCAGCCCTGAACTTCTGCACACCTAGGATTTCACTACCTTGGAGGAATTTTGGTGTTTTATGTTTGGCATGTCTTTTATTGAATAGATGAAATATGAGATACTTGTAACTCCTATTGACGTATTGGACATGCCACAAGAAAAAAAATATAGATACAGGTGTCAAAACTCCTCTGAGGTGTCAACAAATAAATGGTGCATTTTTTGTTTCATCTTTTCTTGGCATGAAAATAATGTCATTCGCTCTTTGGAAGTGATGTCAGTTGTTGGAAATATCTCCCCAATACGAGAGAGATGTAATTCCCTTACCTGTTGAAAAGTAGGTAAAAGCTTACACCATCAGCACAAGGATGAGAGATGGAATTTTGTTGAAGTGAGAAAGCACAGGTGTTTTTACTCTTTAATTTCATTAGTCATTCATGGGGCTCTCGGAGTCCTTCTAGCCATTTCAAATGAAGAGGTAAAAGCCAGGCATAAGCTTAAATGATAACATTCTTTCTCAGAGAAAAATATGCATGTACTATCCTTATTATTATCTGCAAGCCAAGGGCTCTGTTCCAATTAAAGAATACCACAGATGGACCATTCAACAAGCATGCACACAAACGAACCTACAATAGGTACAGTAAAGTACCCAGTATTACAGAGCCAAGAGAAGAGCTTTTTACTTTAAAAACTATTTAATCAGGAAAATCAACGCCTCACATCAAAGAAATGGAGATGAGGGACAGGCGGATAAAGAGGCTCATCAAAGAAGGAGATCTTGTTAGGGATTCAACGCCCTAATTCCCTTTCTCTTAAAACCATCGTCAGAGGGGGCACAGGGCCAATTTGCTCCCTAAATGGCTGCGTGTGAATGTGCAGATTGCTTTGCATAGCCGCTGGGAATCTGGGCTTCTTCCTCTTTTTCTTCTCCACACGGAGCCTGTGAATTAGAAAAGATCCAAAGACAGATAGGCTTAACTGAGCCCTAGCTACCTTCCTTAAGTCCAGAGCCCTGTTCCAACTTCCAACAAATTCAATCCGTGGCCTAACTCAATTAATAGACTTTAATGCAATGTTTCTTCTTTATCTTTTCTCTTTCCTGGGGATTGGGGACTTCAATTAGAGTTGCAGAGTAATATCAGCAAAAAGGTTTGGATTGTAAGTCCGTCTGAATGTTAAGACAATGACATGTCCCAGTGGCATTAAGGTTGATCATATATGCATCCTTAATCTCGAACATCTCCTTAATCTCACTTTCTGGGACTTGCTTCACATTAATGTAATGTAGTGCATTAAATATTGACAACCAGTCTTTCCTGTCTCAGGCTTTATATGCATTAGTGTAGGATTCATTAGTCAAAATGTCCTTGATGTGAAAGAGGACCTCCATGTATCCACATGATGAGCCTTTTGTTTTTACATAATATCAAAGCAATCGTGATCTTGGATTGTAACCCCACCTTAAGGTATACATTTTCCTTTAGTCCGCTGAGAGCTACTTTAATGCTTCTATAGGTGCTTTAAAGAATACAATTCATTAATTTTGGCCTTGCATTACCACCAAGGACATACACTCTACAGACCTGCAGAAGTTCTAGGAGAAATAAAGATCACATTGGTCAGTAGCATAAATAATTTAATATCAGCTCTGCCAGCGCCCCCACCCAGTATTCTTCAGGGCATTCGTGTACCTCATGAGGACAAATATTTCATGCTTTATCCTCCCTGGCCAACAGAAACATTAACCTCATCTGCCTGCAAATGTGTGCGTGTCCTTCTGAGCCGGTGGATCTGAGAACAGCTCCCCTGCAATAGGCTTTCTATCACGCCTGCAGTTCCGATTGATCGTCTCGGCAATCAGCAATTAAGCACTAGTGATCAGAGCGGGGAGAAGGGAGGAGTGGAGGGTGAGAGGGAGAGGTGGGAGGTAGTCCCCCCGCTCCGCTCCTCTCTTGTCAAGCCCAGGAAAGGCTTCACTCAGCTGGGGTGAGTTTGGCCCGGGGCTGGGCTCACTGGTGGAGGTTAACTCCAGCATAAATAAGCATCTTTGGACTCATTACAGGGATTAGAGAGTAATTCGCCTGCGAGGAAGGAGACGACTGCCAGGGTTTTGGTACAGTTTACTACAGTCTTATAGGGGCGAGGGCCCTGGAGATTACAGAGGGAGAGAGATGGAAAGGCAGCAAAAGAGAGAAAGGCCAAGGGAAAAGAGAGGCTGGCTGTCAAGTGTGTATGTGTGTGTGAGTCAATCCAAGCCCCCGGCTGCCCCCTTGATCTTGAGCATGTTGGGGTGCTGTGAAAACGGATAATGGGAGTTAGAACGACCGGGCCTGTCTAGAGAGAAGTGTGCTGATTGTTATAACTTTCCCTCATCTCTCTCTCCTCCACTTAACTAAATAAACACCCAAGAGGTAGCACTCTATCAATTTTAATGATGTTGAAATACAATTTAGGCACAAAATACACAACAAATGCTAATTTGGCCATGATGAGAGGCATCAGAAATCCCTCCCATTATTTATTCAGCTGACTTTCTGCATTTTTCATCAGAACAAATATTCCCATTTCAACAAACACACACACACATACACACACATATACACACATATACACACGCCAACACAGAGCCAATTTGGAGCATAAATCAACACGCTCACTCATCAAATATATGCTCTCTCTGGTTCTCTGTAGTCTGTCCAGTGCACCAAAGACAAATAGTTCTGTCCAAAGTCCAGCCAGAAAAACAGAAGGGGCAGAAGACTGTCAATATATGTGCACATACATTAAACATAGCAGCCCGATGTGTGTTCAGAAAAGACACAGACATCATAAAGATAAGTCTAGTCATGAACTCATACATGACTAAATGTTTCAGAAAGGGAAGGCTGCTCAACGAGCATTGTTAAACTTCATATTTTAATAACTCTGTCTTGTGATGCATTTAAAATATTTACTGGGTTTCATCTAAATACAGTAAAGATACATTTACATAATGGCATAGGTGTTTTCCCAGAAATTTCACAGTATATTTATGACAGTTCTACCATAGCAGGATGTGATCATCACCTGCCAATCATCTCCACTTCCATCTTGACCAGCTCAGGCTGTCCTGCTTCGGCACCACATTTGGGACAAGTCAGGTAAGCATCTGCGATACTGTGGCTTTTAATGCAGTAGTAGCAGAAAACGTGCTGGCAGCCCACCGTATGAGGCATGGTTGGCCACTCTCCACATAGTCCACACTCTTTCCACACCTCTTGTCCTTCCCGTGCTCCTTTCCCATCAGCACTTTCTCCCCCAAACACAAGTGAAGACATCATCGCCTTCAGTTTCCGTGTATTGATCAGTGGTAACAGGAAGATGAGGAACTCGGCAAAGCCATGCCACAGCAGTTCCCGGTTCATGTACTGGTAAGTTACATCTCGGACCACATTGGGCTTACTGAAAACCGCCTGAGCTCCTGTGATCCTTTCAGCTAGGACAGGATGTCGGCCATTCCTGAGGAACACAAGGAAGTTGAGGAGACTTGTGAACTTGATGATACTAGAAACAAGGGTCAGGGAATAGCGGAGACTCTGTTGGAGCAAACCCCCATCTCTTTCAGACGTAGGTCCTTGTGAGCTCAAACCCAAGAATGGCAGCAGCTTGTGGGAACGCTCCTGGAGCCATTGAGGGCCTACAGTGAGCACAGCCAGACCTAACTTCTGCCTGGGAGACAGAGGCCTGTAGCGGGGAGACAAGGAAAATGTGCTATGATAGCGCAGGCTGAGTAAAGACTGGCCCACAGTGGCGCTGCTGGAATACAGCGTGAACCTCCACAGAAGCAGATGAAGCAGCGCCCTCAGCTCAGGCTCCAGAGGGGTGAGCATGCCTGGGCGACAGTTCTGGAAGCACTGGGAGAACTGGGTCCATACCAGCTGCTCCAGGGCTGAGTCCAGCTCGAGGGCATCCAGCTGGCTGATGCGCAATACTGGTGTCTGCGGGTCGACATCAGGTTCCGGACCAAGACTTCCCACTGTCCGTTTTTGGTTGTTCTCGCTTTTTTTTGCTGGAAAAATAAAAACAAAGATATATACACTTCAATTAAGTTGTTCAGGATTCTGAGCTCTTTTTCCAGCCTGATTTGTATTTTTGATTAGTGTGTTTAGTAGTTTATAGATATAATGATACTGTATTCACCAAATTTATAGTTAACAAAGCAAACTTCATTGTGCTAAAATGTACAACCATACAGATGATTAGACAGGTTTTAAATAAGAAACAGTAGAAAACAAACCCCACAGAAGGCCCAAACCGCAAAAACTAAATCCAATGATTTTCCTTAAAACTGCCAATAACTTAGTACATAAATGTCTCATGAATCTACATTATTAAATATCTTATTAATATATAGGCAGGACTATATTTGATCTGTTTAAGTCACGAACAAAATATATACAGAGGCACCACTATTAAAATACAACTCGGCCGTTCGGAGGATTGAGGCCCTGGAGGTGAAGCCCATCCTGTTAGGAAGGTTATTTTTTCTTTATACCAGGAGCGGAAATCACTTTTCACATGTAAAACCCATCCTTAATGCAACCTTTGAGCTGCGCCATGCAGAGGAGCAGGGGGTCTTAGACTGCTTTCTCCAGTGTATAAACACACACAATCCTACACACACACACACACACACACACACACACACACACACACACACA
>OMNN01002313.1:13817-33166 GCA_900302755.1 Chromis chromis | reverse complement strand
TTTTTTTTACAGTATGTCATTGTCTGCCTTTAAAAAAATATATATTAAAATATTTTTAAAAAAAAACTACAAATCAAAACTGTTACAAAAATGAAAGTACTTATAATTGTATACTAGTGTTTACTACCCTGAGTATGGACTCACAGCTTTTTCTTCTTTGTTTGGGCATTCAAATCCAAATTCTATCCATGACCGTAGCTGACCCCAAATTCAAGTTATTCAAATTTAACAACTAGCACATAGTGTATGACACTAGTTTACAAATATTTGATTATCTTTCTGTGGACAGTTTACAGCCTGACAGTCCAAACTCAGGTTGAAATATCTCCACACATGCGCAGCAGTGCTTGTGCGCATGCGGGGGTCAGGGTTGACAGTCTCCACACAGTCGTGGAAGGAGTGTGGCGGCTAAGCTAACTGCAACCATCGCAGCTAGCTACATGTGGAGGGTAAAACGGGAGGCATCCCCGACCCTAACTCTGTCAAAATTCCTACTTTCTACCCAAAACAACTCTAAAGTTCAGCCTCATCGAAAATAAGGGATAATATCTGTTTAAAATGAAAGGGTGAGTGTGAGCTTTTGGGTCACGAATACGTAGCTTAGCACGAGTAAAGTTTTTCATGTCTGTTTTTTTCTACGAGGGGAGGCGGGGAGGAGACGGCGAGGCTAGCTAGCCTGCTAAGCTACTTTTATGTAGGTTTAGGGTAGAAATATAAACGACAGCGCTGTCACTGAAATAGTTGTGTCACGGATGTTCTCGTTAACTTAAGCCGCTTGTCGGTTCGTTTCGGTTGTGAACAAGCTACGCTAAGTAGCTAGCCGCTAGTAGGAAGCTGAGTCAGTAAACCCAGTTTGGCTAAGCTAAGTAGGCAGACCCCGGACCTCTGATGAGTTTTGTGCTGTGTCAGCTACGTAAATGTAGGCAAACCAGTTAAATGTGATATTAAAGAAGAAGTTGCAGGCACGGTCGCCTTATGTATGTCGAAAAGTTGCCGCTTCACCGTTGCATCAACTTCAGAGTTTGTGTCAGCTTGCTCAGTGTAACTTGATCTGTCATAGTAACACACTGGCAGTGATGCTTCAGGTTTAACTAACATATCTGTGGCCACATTCTCAGATGTCATGAGGGCGATTAACGCTAAACTGTGGTAATTATTCAGACAGGATTTCACGGACGTTACTGTACATCCTGATTAACAACACACGTGACCAACAGCTGTTTTTGGATGTGTAGTCCTATAAATACCACAGTGAACCCCTTTAAGAAGGCAAGTGTTGTGTTTGGGTGACTTACTAAGACACAGATCCAGTCATGTCCCCAGATTATCTTGAAGTTATTTCCACGGCTACTCTTGATTTTACCATTTACCTCTTGCATTTTCTTAGGAAATATAATTCAAGAGTCTCAAAATCAGTTGTTCCCGAATTTCTTGTTTTGCTGTAAATGCAACTTTAAGTAGGTGTGTTTTGTGCTCGGAAATAATATATGGCATCCTACTGCTTTGTGACATTTGTGGATCAGGCACCTACTCTGGTGTGAATGGTTTATACACAGGTGATGGTGGCGCCATAGAAGACAAAAGCAGATAATCCTCACATTTGTTTTTTTTAAGTGTTTTTCCTATTTTTATTTGAGAGAGAGACAGGGTGAAAGGGGGTATAGAGGAGAGTGACATGCAGCAAAGGGTCTTGAGCCGGACTCGAACTCATGACCAGTGCTGGCGACCTGCGCCCACATGGTAACGCCTTAACTCAGCGAGCTATACGGCGGCCCTAATCCTCACATTTGTGAAACTAAAACTCAGCAGTATTCCAAATGTTAGCATGTAATGTGTATTTAAATATTAATCAATTTTCAGAAGAAAGATTTCAAGACACCAAAGCCCACTGTCATAATTTTAACTGATGTACAGTTGATCTTTGTGTTATTTTGAGTCAAACAAATTTGAATGTATTGGTGCACCCGTTGTCAGTTATTTGACCGTTTTGCTCTTGTTCCAGTAGCCGGATCGAGCTGGGGGACGTTACGCCCCACAACATTAAACAGCTGAAGCGCCTGAACCAGGTCATCTTCCCTGTCAGCTACAATGACAAGTTTTACAAAGATGTACTGGAAGTTGGAGAGCTTGCAAAGCTAGGTAAGAGATATCGCCAAGATAACTTTATTACTTTTCTTAATTTTTTTTTAAAGAATAAAGCTAATGTATTACTTGTGGTGACAGTGACTTATGAGAAAGGATTGTGTGAAAACTGCTTGGTCTCCATACATGGGGTAGAAAAGTAGTCCTAATCAAATTGTGTTGCAACATTTACCGCCCGCAGTTTAGCAATCAGTGCTTCTTAGGTATGAGGAAAGTGAGAATTTCGTTTGTTGGAGTTGTTTCAGCATTACCTGTTTTCTTGTCTTCCAGCATACTTCAATGACATTGCAGTCGGGGCTGTGTGCTGCAGAGTGGACCACTCTCAGAACCAAAAGAGACTGTACATCATGACACTTGGCTGTCTAGCACCCTACCGTAGACTTGGAATTGGTAAGAAGCTGTGCATCCTGAGAACCTGCTGCAGTGTACCTCGTGATTTTGTGTTCTTTTTTTCTAATGTTGTTTTTACCTTTTTCTCCAGGTACAAAGATGCTAAATCATGTGCTAAACATCTGTGAGAAGGATGGCACTTTTGACAACATTTACCTGTGAGTGTTTTAGCGTAGACCACATCTTTTTTTTACTTTTTGTTGATAGACATTGAATTTTTCTTTCTTCACGAGTGTAAACATAATTAATTTAATTGTTAAATATGACGACTTTTCCAAATTTGCTAACCACTGACTAAATTTCTGTTTTTCCACACCACAGTCATGTGCAGATCAGCAATGAGTCAGCCATTGACTTTTACCAGAAGTTTGGCTTTGAGATCATCGAGACAAAAAAGAATTACTACAAGAGAATAGAGCCTGCGGATGCCCATGTGTTGCAGAAGAGCCTGCGCAGTCCATGTGCTCCCCCCAGCGGAGAGCTTCAGAAGTCCGAGTAGGGGCACAGTGTTTGGAAAGAGCACAGATGTGCCCGCCTCCACAGAAACAGAACTGTGACAAATGCCCCAGGGTCGACACATTCAACACTTTCTTCAAAAGACGCTAAAAAGAGAAAACAAATTTCAAGTATAAAAATTGCTGCATTTATTTTGCAAAGGGGTCCCCTTTGATTTTTGCATATTTTATTGCTCCCTTTCCTCACACAGTTAATTGAAAATGACAAAAAAGCTCAGTATCAAAACGTGCTCCTATTGACAAAGTTGCCAACTTCCGACAGTTTTAGACATGGTGGAGGGTGTGGTGGTTGCAAATCATACTGTTTGTGTTTGAGTTGTTTTTATGCGGTTATTAAAGCTAACAGGGACATATCTATGCTGTTGAGCAAAAGAAAACAGTTGGTTTGAAGCGGGAAAAGTGTTTGAAAGGCCATCGCTGACACACACACACACACTGTCCCAGCTGGTCAGTTTGGAGTGATACTTGGAGTTGTTACGTGGAACAGACACAACTCTATTTCCTCACCACCTGAACCCTGGGATTCATGGGAAATGAGTCTGACCAGTTTGTTGATATGTCCAGAGGGGAAAAGCTGAAGTGTATCCCCTTGGTACGGACATAAAGAAGGCTGAACGGTTTTGTGGTGGTGGGAAGACATGGTCACCACTCTTAATTTCTGAATTACTTTATTTTCCAGCCTGTTAATTTAATTCCCCCTCAACTGTTCTGTTCTTTTTTTTTTACATTGAGATGGCAAATGGTTCAGAGGTTCTCCTGGGTTTACTACTAAGTGTGAAAATATTAAGGAATGAGGGAACCAAACAAAATATTGTATTGAATGTGTTTCTAAGAAGGGCATTCCATTTCATCTTGTTAGGAATGTCTGAATAACAACAGATTGGCAGTTTGGAATTGGATTTGGGCATTATTCTCAAGTATTATAATGAAGGTGTGTGAGGATGCATGTCTCTAAACACATAGAAGTGTTTTGAGACACTACCTTAAACACCTTTGGCACCTTATGTAGCCATCTTGCAAGAAAGATCGCCTCAAACTTCCGCCCTCAGTCAGCTTCTGTTGTTACACACCATCATTAGGTTTTGAAGCTCAGCTGATAGTTTGGAAGTTTAAGTATGATCTCTTTAACAGTGTATTACCCAGAGGAAGCTCTGACCCCTCTGCATGCAAGGAGAGTTGTGTCCTCTCCACTGTAGTATACGCATGTTTTCCTTTCTTTGAAGAATTTTATCTTTTCTGGAGCTCTATATTGTAAGACTTTTTAACGTCTAAATAAAGGAATTACTATTTGCAGTAAATATTTTGCTTGTTGTGTTATTCTTCATTTACGTGATGAATTATTAGCAACATACGCAGAAAAATATGGTAGAAAATTAATTCTCAGTCCTTTACTGCATAGGATGATGTACTACCTTCATTTGTAGGCGCATTGGTTGCCATTACGTGTCGTGATTGGCTAAACCTCCCATATCTGGTATGCCATTGGCTGACAGCTCCCTCAGAGCCCTCCCCTTTCTGCACGAGGTTAGGTGTACCTAGATTGTTTTGAGAGATGAGTTGAGTTGAATGCTTTGCTAGCTAATAGTTAGCTTGCAAACTCAAAGTTCTTACAGGAACCAACAGTCTCCAAAATGCCGACGCTAGAGGTTGGTGAAAACTACCCTCCATTAGCAGCCTTTCATGTGCTCGGACGCGAATGAGTCCGCCATTAATTTGCTCAATAATTATGTCGTTAACGGTTAGCTAAGACAGCTATTAGCCAACTAGCTAACAGTATGCTAACTGAATAGGTAATTGCTCAGGTTGCTAGTTTCTTGCTGGTTAAGTGACGGGGTCATTTTTTGATCATCGCTTGCTGTGGACGTTGTAATGTTAAGCCTGGGCAAACGGCTGTTTGTGCAGTTCGTTATACAGACTGTAATGATGCTGTAATATGTTGGCAAATGAGTTTAGGTTAGCTGTAAAGCTAGGTTAATCTGCACTAGCTCGTTAGCATCCAGTTGTTGTAGTGGTGGAAGCTCAGTGTAGCATAACAGGTTTTTTGTCAATCTACTGCTGTATTAAATTATATGACAACATCAGTGTTAAATGATTTCATCTACGTGAATTTTATTTGGCGCTATACAACTGTCTGTTGACATTACACTTGAAATTAATACTCAGTCCGGATGCTTTATGTTTTCTTTGCAGGACGGGCACGCAAGGGATTTAAGGTCCAGCTGTTAAATGTGTTGACTGGTACCTTATCACACAGGCAACTGTTAGGACAGGATGCCAGAAATGACTGAAACTCAGACACCTGGTCGTAAACCCAAGTAAGCATGATTGAGATTGCATGTCTTCATTGGAGTTGAACCCAGTTATCAGCATGAGCACCTATAAATGAATTCTAATAGTTTTTTATAAAATGTGAACTGTTCATTTTTTTGTAGAAAGAAGAAAAACAAAGAATCTCACAATGCAGGTAAAATAATACCTACTGATATGCTCTTGTTCATACTTTGCTAGTTAGAAAATGTAGATTTGTTATTCACTCAAAATCAAACCCTACGTTAAAAAGTTCTTCTCTTTTTATTAAGTTGAGAGACACAGAAAAGAGAAAATTAATGCTGGGATTAACCGCATTGGTAATCTTCTGCCCTGTTCCCAGGCGCTTAAACAGGTAATAAACATCTTACTGTTTTACCTAAGTATATAGAAATGCATGTCTGTATTGGATAGCCTGTTTTCATATACAATTTTTGTCTTTGTGTTTATAGAGTAAGAACATGATACTGGACCAGGCTTTTCGCTACATCACTGAACTGAAGAAACAAAATGATACTATGCTTCTGGAAGGAGGAGATAAAGTTCAAGGTGAACTTTAACATTATATACCTTGCTCAAAGTTTTTGATTTTCTTGTAGTTTCATTTGAAGTTATGAAGGTGTGATTATGCAGCATGTGTGCTTAGAGTCATTACATTGTTACTAAGTGTGCTGAACAGATTATATATGTGCTTTATCTCTGTGCAGCGGAGGAGATCCGTCGGCTGCGACGTCAGTTGGAGGACCTAAGGAAGGAGAGTGCTCACTACATCGAGCTCCTCAAAGCCCATGACATTAACCTTCTAGAGGACCCCACTATCCACTGGAAGGGCAAACAGCGCTGTGCCAAAGTGGCAAAAGTGACCCCCACTCACCAGCTTCCAAAGGGGATCATTGTATATTCCAACGGCAATGTGATGTGCCCTGCAGGAAAGGAGTCTAGCCCAGGGAAACAGCCCTCTGAAACATTAATTCTTCAGCCACCATCTGAGGCCAGTGCCAGATTAAGGGTTAATGGAGCCTTGCTGCAAGTTAATACCTCTTCTTCCACCCCTGCACTTCTCCCTGGATCAGCTGCCACACCCACTCAGTCTACACCAGGCCTGAGAATGATAGAGCAGTGTGTGGTTGAGACACCGGCTGCAGCCCCCACTCTGCCACCTTCTGTGTCTTACATCACCCTTCAGATCCCTGCAGCCACTACAGCCCTGCCCCAGCAAACTCCAGCCCAGACCCTCACCATCGCAGCGACTTCAGCCCCACAGCTTCAGACTGAAAGCCCTGCTCTGCCTGTGTCCACTCACCCCACAATTACGCAAACTGTTACTAGAGCAATAGCCTCAGAGGTTTGCTCTTGGGTCACACAGGACACTGCCATCAGGACTGTAAGTTACACTGCTCTCCCAAACAGCCAAGCCCTTCTTAGGGCTGGGGCGGCCGGCAGCACACAAACTACCTGGACAACACTGCAGATGGCAGGGAACACGGTGCAGCCAGTCTGTCAAAGTCTCCCTTCACCAGAGGTCAGCAACACCACCCAGCCTGTCCAGCAGGTGACTGTGTGTCCAATAGGCAGCAAACCATCTGTCCATCCCATTCAAATACAGATGCAGCCACATGTGCCTGTTCAGCAGGCACCCATTACTGGTCAAATTCAAGCTCAGCCCTTTCAGAGACCACCCCAGCTACGGCCAGCAGTCCTAAACCAGGCACAACCTCAGCCTGTCTTAGCCCCCCAACCTCAGTGTGCTGTTCTTCCCCAGTCAGCCATAGTGCCGCAGCCAGCTGTGGTGGCCCACCCTGCTGTTGTGTCACAGCCCCAGCCTGCTGTACTTCAACCAGCTTCATTGGTTCCACATCCTCCAGCAGCCCTCATCCCACAGCCTCAGCCCCTCCCTCAGCCAGCCCTGGTGCCCCAGCCACAGGCCACCGTGCTGCCTCTCCTTCAAACCATGCAGGTGCTTCAGGTCAACCCAGCCGGAGCATCAGCGTCAGGTGCAACAGCATCACAGAACACAAACAATCCAAGTGTTGTAATTTTGCAGCAAGCCAGTGCTTGCCCTACACAGCCAGTTGTGAGGGAGGAAATAACCAATCAGACACCATGTCAGCATATTGTAATCATTCAGGCACCTAATCAGGCTGCATCTGCTCCTCAGAATCCTCAAGTTAGCATGGTACCTGCTGCTGTGCCCGCTGCAGTACCTGCTGTGTCTACTCAAATACCCACAACCAGCAGTTCAGTCTCTGCCACTTCTTTACAGAGTGTTGGAGGAAAGCAGCTGGTGCACATTCTGCCTCGCCCTGTTCAATCTCAAGTGAACCATTCTCTACAGGTCACCCAAACATCCTCCTCTCCACCAGTTCCTACAACCCCACAGACTATCACTGTGAACGGCCAGGTGTTTGCCTTGCAGCCTGTGAAGACCTCTGACAAAGCCAGCTCTCATGGTGGCCAGAGTACACTCCAACTGGTCCAGCCCACCACCACTGAGGAACCAACTACTAATGTGGCCCTCAACAGTTTAGGGGCCCTAAGCAGTCTCAACCAGAGCATCTCTCAGGGCCTGCCTCTTACCATATCTAGCCAGAGCAATTGTCAGCCTCCACCTGCTCAATTATCAGTTGTGCAGCAGAAGCAGCAGCCGCCGCCTCCTGCTGCAGCACCTATCTCCGGAGCCACACTTGCGCTACCTGCCCGGCAGCTACAGGTTCCTTGTGTGAACCCAGTCACACCAGGACTAGTGGTTAATGCCTCTAAGCCTTCGGGAAAGAGGCTTCGCACAACTTTGAATACAAAGAGAGCAGCAGCTAAAAGGACTAAACCTGCTAAGAAAAAGGAGCTCAGTCAGGCACAACCTGCTGTTGCTGTTTCTGCCAAGCCAGTAGCTGCTGCAGGAGAGAACCACACAGCTCATGTTACAGTATCTCAAGTTTTACAGTCCTCAACTGTCAAAGTCACAGACATTAAGCCTACTTCTACCACACTAGTCACAACTACAGATAGCGCAAAAGAAACAGGCAATATCACTTCAACACAGAGCACACAGAAAATGATTGTGTGCAGTTCATCTAGTGAGCCAGCTGTACTGAGTCAATCCCATCCACAGAATAAAAGCTCTGTCAGTGCCTCACAGAGTGATTCAATATTAAGTCATACAAACACTACTAGTATCACAACTGCAGTTACAACCGTCAGTGCGTCATCGGTCAAGCCATCAGTCAGTGCAGTTTTTGCCATTGAGAGTAAACCAGCTGCAGTTCCTGGCAACAACTCATCTGTAACCAAAGTTTCAGTTCCAGAGGTTAAACAGCCAACCACCAGTACAGCAACTAACACAATACAAAGTAAGTCAGCTGCCACCGCTGCTGTTTCTAGGCAGAACAGATCTGTGGTCAACTCTGCAGTTGCCGCTGAGACTCGGTACCCTTCTGCCACTGTTTCTACTGCATGTTTGACACCAGTCTGCACCAGCAGTATAACAGCAACTGCATCAGTACATTTAAATCAGAATAGCCAACCAACGTCATCGTGTCGTTCCAGGGGATCTAATGGCCAAGATCCTCTGCCTTGTAGTAAACCTCAGGCTCAGCCCATCGCTTCATCCTCTGTGTCCACAACTGTGGTATTGTCATCACCTGCACCAGTGTTTTCTGCTGCCCACAGCTCTATTACAGCCCCTACTACAAGTTCAGAGTGTAGGAAAAGGGCTAATACTCCCAGAGCTCCATTACAGCAGACTGATGTGAATATTCTCAACCACTCCTCGTGCCATCCCACTGAGGTCAAACCACCTCAGGCACCTAGAATAAACAGGGAGGCCCAGGAGGAGAGGCATTCAACAGCAGCTGAGAAAGAGGGCTTGGTGGCCGTGACTTCTGAAACGCCCTCCAGAAAGGACTTTGCTCTGTCTCAACAGGTATACACTAACCTAGATGATCAAACCATGGAGCACCCTATGACATCTAGCAGACAGACTGATTCTCCCATGTCTACAGGGGCTGGGGTTGGCAGAGGGTTCTCTGTGGCATCCATGCTTCCCCAGGGTCAAAGTATTGGTACATCATCTGGCTCCTTTGGAGCATTTACATTTACATCTGAGCAGGCAGAGATGCTGGCTTTGGCCATGCTAGAACAGGACAGCCCTGGTAGGAGGAGTGGAGGCTGCTCTGGGGACAACACTGCTTCAGCTAACCCCACCACAGCCACATGGGACACCCCCAAAACCCCACCAGTATCTACCAGTAAAGAAAGAGGCTCAGCTGGCCCGCAGGCTAAAGTGAGTAAGCCGATGGACCCAGGAACAGTTAAACCTGCCGTTGAGGTGTCTGTCAGAGGACAAATTGTTGAGGGGTCTGTTGGTGGGCCCAGTGGAAGCAGACATCCACAAAACATCTCATATTCCCAGTCCCAGCCTCTTCCCCAGGCCCAGTCTCAAAGCTCATCCCAGACTGGGACAGTGGCTAGCCTAAGTGTTAACAACCTGATTAGGCCCAGCTCTAGTCACCAGCCTTATCCTGGATCTCCTAGTCTGGCTGGCCAACAGGGCTCAGTTCCCTCTCCTGTGGGGACCACAGCTCACATATCCCAATCGTCAAACAATGCCCTGTCACCCTGTTCAGGTGCTGCCCAGCCAAATGAGTACACACCCTTAAAGACTGCATTAATGAGGGCTCAGGCTGGAGTTGGTGTGGGTGAGCGGCAAGTAAAGATCATCTCTAAGCGGCATGCCCCAGAAGAAGTGATGTTAAACACTGGAAAACGACCTAAGCCTTGCCCTCCATCAGCTAATTCTGTTAGCCATATGGAAGTGAAAGCACCAGACCACAACCAGATGATGGTGGGACAGCTGCCGTCCACCTCAGCCGTCATGACAAGGATTAATTCAGAAGGCGGAGGCCCTCTCTTCTCCACAAACTCTTTCATGAGCCCAGTAGTTCGGTCCACAGATGTCCACTGTCCTCCTCAAGGACCTCCTGAGCAGAACCAGCCGGGGGTGCTTCATCTGCCCCAGGGTCATCCACAGCATACTGTAGCCCAGCCTGGACAGCATCTGGGAGGAAACCTTTACATGAAACAGCAGCAAGAGCAACAGAGGCACCATCTGTATCATTTGCAACACCACTTAACACAGCCAGACCCTGCACAGCGCCACTCACTACACCAGAGGGCACTGCAGCAACAGCAGCAGCAGCAGCAGCAGCAACAGCAACAGCAACAGCAGCAACAAGAGCAGCAGCATGTCCAGAAGAAGCGGGGACTTGTCAGAGGCAGTCAAACTAGCTCACCTGCTGGCTTGCAGCAGAAGCAGCATCATTTGGAAAAGTCTGGAGTTCAGCAGCAGCACTCGCATCAACAACAACAGACACAGCATCACACGCAGCAGCAGTCTCAGCAGCACCAACAACAGTCACACCAACAGTCACAACAGCATCAACAGCCAACACAACACCAACAGTCTCATCCCCAACAGCACCAACAACAGACACATCAACAACCTCCCCAGGCGCAGCATCAACAGCACCAACAGCAGCAGCAGCAGCAGTTACAGCAGCAGCAGAGCTCCCACTCCAGACACCAGCAGCATCTGCAGCAGCAGATCCAGCAGCAGCACTTTAGACACCAGGAGAAGAGCTGTGAAGCCCAGGCGGCAGGATCCAGAGGCCACCACAGCAGCCACCTGGCCCAGCAGGACCACCTCAAGGTTGGTGTCACATAGTTTATGATGTACACTGTGATTTTTTTAACTGGAAACCGGAAACAAGCATAATTTAACTTGTAGTATAGAATTCTAAATACTAACTAGGTATTTCAGTATTATTATATAATTTAAATAGAGTAAATATAAATAAATATAATTTAAATACAGTAAACAACATCCTTATCTTAGTTGTGACATTTTTTCTGTGCAACAGTTTAAAAATAAAGTTTTGTATGGTGGCTATTTTTTGCAACTGGTTTGTCTACCTATCTAAGCCTATGTGACACTGTGGCCGTTAAGTGTTCCCTTTACAAAGACCTAGCTGTAGCAGTTCACCACAGCAGACCACATTTACCACCACTGCAAAAAAAAAAATCCTAAAAACAATAACAAAATGAGTGCCCTGGAGCTTTTTTTGTCTGGGGCTTTGCAGTGAAAGAGCAGCCCTTCCCCCTTAGCCACAATGTAGACAGAGGAATGAAAATTCAAGGTTGTTAGTCATTTTAAGTTAAATGCAATTCAGTTATTGTAATAGCTGGCCAGTTGTCAGTATTTTTTAGCTTTACTGTCTATTTTTAAAATTTATGGGAGCCTCAGGAAAATGTTTAACTCATGTTTGGGATGCACACAGCATTAGTCACAAGCTTTTTACACCATATCTGTTTTTTTTTGTAGTCATTGCCCTATGGTAATCTTGCTGTAAATGTAGATTAATATTGTTGAGACTTGTGTTAATAACATTTTAACATTTTTCTTCCTCAGCCTGGTCAGGACCATAATGCTATGCAGAGGATGATGAGCTCTAGGACTCTGGAGCAGCAGCTCATCTCTCCTCCCAGCAACCCGGTGTCCCGGTCGTCTGACTTGGCCTGTGCTCCGTCTCGCCAGGAACGTCACCGTGTGTCCAACTACTCTGCAGAAGCGCTCATCGGTAAAAGTTCCACTAGTGGGGAGCAGCAGCAGCGGATGGGTCTCCACCTTCAACCTGGCCGTGGTGCCGCTCAGGAGCAGCCAGACCTCCGCGGTTACCTGGACACATCACGAGGGAAGGGCAACATTGCACACAACCCGCAGAACCGCCTGCCCTCCGACCATCCAGGATCCACTGATGTTCAGCGTGTCTCCGAGTGTCCACCCTTTAAGTCCATGGGTGGTGGAGGGGGAGCACATCAGCTCAGTGGTTTTGAGGCTCAGGTGTCTCGTGGGAGTGACATGGCCCCTAAGTCAGTGCCTCCCTCCCAAAGGGGCCAGCAGGGGCAGCAGCAAGGAGGGTTCAGGATGGGTGTTGGCCCCCCAGCAGATGGCAGGAATCGTGGTGGCTACAGTGGGGCTCATCCTGGCTCACAGGGAGTGCAGGTTGGACCAGCATTGAGCCGCGACCAGGAAGGCTGTCACCAGAGTTTCATGCAAAGCCTCCTTTCCCCCCACCTTCCTGAGCAGAGCAACCACCAGCGAGCAGTGCAGTGCTGCCCCCCAGTCAGCATGGAGTACAGCTGTGTGCCTGGAAGCTCTTCAGGAGACATACAGGCCAAGGCCTCCAGCCCCAGTGTGCCCCAAACCCAGAAGGCCCCAGCTATGCGACTTGGAGAGGGTAACAAGGGCCACATTTCTCAGGTCTCTAGTAATATGCACGCAGGCCCAGGTGTGCGAGCAGGTCTCCCCCACCCTCCAGCACCACACAGCAGCTCTGAGCCAGGCCGCTCCTCTGCCCCCTCCAGACCTCCCACTGCTGTCAACCAGCACTCTCGCCATATCACCCGAGATGCTCAGCCCACTAAACTGAGGCCTGGTGACCGGCCTCGGTCAAGTGCTCTGAGACCGAGCAACCCCTTTGAACCTGATGGCCACCTGCCTCTGACCTCTGGAGGAGGGGTGCTGCTGGGCCGCCCACAATCTGGAGGAGAGGCACGGCGCAGTACCATCGTACGCTTCATGGCAGACAGTGGTCAGGTTCCTAGTGACAACAACCTGGTTCCTGACCAACACCTAACACAGAACTTTGGTTTCCCCTTTATTCCTGAGGGAGGGATGAATCCTCCACCTCCTATCAATGCAAACTCTACATTCATCCCGCCTGTCAGCCAGCCCAACGCCTCCCGTACGCCGTCCCTCCTCCCAGTGGAGCCCCAGAACACTTTACCCTCCTTCTATCCTTCCTATTCTCCAGCTGCTCACCCCAGCCTTCCCAGCGATGTCACCCTTCAATACTTTCCCAACCAAATGTTTACCAGCCCGAGTGCAGACAAGGGCAGCGCGCCTCCACTCAACAACCGCTTTGGCTCTATCCTCTCCCCGCCTCGCCCTGTGGGTTTTGGTCAGGCCAGTTTCCCTTTGCTTCCAGATATGCCCCCTATGCCCATTGCCAACTCGTCTGGAATCACCCCTCACATATCCAACTTCAGCCTCACCTCTCTGTTCCCTGAGATCGCCACTGGCATGCCCCCTGACGGCTCGGCCATGCCAATGTCTCCCCTGCTGTCTCTCTCCAACACCTCATCTGCCGACTCCGGCAAGCAGCCAAATCGTCCTGCCCACAACATCAGCCACATACTGGGCCATGACGGCAGCTCGGCTGTATGAAAAGACTTCCTGCTGCAATTTGAATGCCATTGTGAACTGCTGTTCTGGAGAAAAGAGTTTAATTTTCAGTTTGAAATGTGTTGTTGCTTTCAATGTTCAACGAGTTCAGAAAGTTGTGGTGAAGCACTTGATGAATGGTGGTTTTTGTTGTTTACATGTCCTCACAATTTCAATCTCAAATCTGTTTGACACGTGTATGATGTCATGGTTATAATTTGTAATATTTCAAGAACCGTTAGATTTTTACTGGAACATGGAAATCTGGTCCTTTAAAGCTCTTTGTTGAATTGTTGGTTAAACCAACTGTCTGATAGTGAAACAAAATGAAATTTAGGTTGAGAACTTAAATTCAGTGTATTCTGGGTCCTTAAGAAACCTTCTGCACAGTTACCTACTAATGTAATTTACTAACTTATCAGGTTGTACTGTACAGAATTTTCCAAGAGCTATTTTGTAAATACCAATGTTTCATATCAGAATTGTTAGAATATGTATGTATTTGTAAATACAAAATTGATTAATAAAGTTTATAAGGAGAACTTTGTATTTGCTGCCAACTGGAGCATTGTGTGCTTCTTACTTTACCGTTTAACCTTTTGCTTGCATTTGAGTTTTTCTACTTCAAAGGGATATTAGAGTATCCAGTGAAGGGACAAACTATTGGAACTAGTAGTAGTACTGCTTTGGTTATTCTAGAAAGGAGTGGATTTTAAGCTATTTTTCTTTTGTAGAAAGAAATTACACAAAGTGTGTACTGTAAAACAGACAAAGCACATAAATATAATTGAATCAGTGTAAAGAATGGCTGAAAAGACAAACCAAAGACCAAAGTCAATTTCATAAGCTTTTATTTACATGCAATAGTGCTCCAGCATGTGCAGCCACACAACGGCTACACTTAAAAAGGGAGTGTAGATTCAGGATCTCCTTCATTTTGATTGCAGATGTCTCCGTCAAAGACTAATACTTATGCACCGACCAGTGAGGGAGGAATAATACTGACACACCTGTCACAGCACCCTCACCTGGCAGTCATTTGGTAACCAGCAAATGAGTAAACACAGAAGTGGTTGCAGTATAAAGTTCAGCTTATCAATGACTGAGTTTTAAAGACATTTTCCAGAATCTCTCCCATTCAGTGATTTAAAAAAAATAACATAAAATCAAAAAAATAAATAACTATACAATATATAATCTCTTGTACACTACCGAAACAATGATTTATGTTGCATACACTTGTTAATAGTTTGTTAATGATGAACAATGCATAATACATTTGTGTTACTGCTATACAAAATGACAGACGGACAGTTGTGTCTTGAGAACGTGACAACAGGGCTAAACAGCGACGAAGCACCTCATAGTAACAGCATCAGACTGGTTCAAATGGTCCCTTTGTTTCTGTAAAGCTAAGTACCTAAGGTCCAAACATTTAGGGTTGGAGGATGTCTACGAGGAATGACATGAGGAGTGGGGAGGGTCTAGACATGAAGTGCTGAGCAGAGAGGAGCCCCCCCCTCTTCTTCACATGAGGAATAACGTCTCAAACTTGTGTCCCTCCCCAGGACAGAGTTCAGCGTCACAACATAGTACTCCCTTTGTCCATGACATAATGTGAGGAGATGTATGAATAGAGTCTTTTTCAATATGAAAATAACCTTATATACAGTATACTCAGACACTTATGTACAAAAGCATAAATATATAAATATCTGTGATACAAAAATAAATATTTTCTTCTGTTCATTTCAGTCTCTCATGCATCCGTCGCGTTGGCTGTCCCTTCGTCCCCGGGGGACGCTTCATTTGGGAGGATGCTCACTTCCTGTATTGTTGTATCATGGGATTGTGGTGTTGTGGCTGTTGATGAGGACGTGGTGAAAATCCCTTCATCCTCTAGAGAAAGAAGCGGGAAAGACGCTGGCTCTGTGGAGGAAGAAAAGCAACGGGTAAGAAACTTTTGCAGAGAGGATGCAGGTTCTAAGGTTTAAAAAATCTGGGACAAAACTAAATCTTCAACTTGAGCTTTGAAATGAACTCTCTCAATCAAAACGGGTCGCAAAATATTCTGCGCTTTTTCGCATCTTCATCAGTACATGGAAATTAATTTATCTGAAGCCAAAGACATCTCTGAAGTTTAAAACTCAAATACTCAGCTGTCTTAGTTATGGAAAACTAGAATATGTCAGTCAGCATTAGAAATCAATGGAGGAATCCACACATACTATGAATGACGTCTTCTGCTCTGTCTCCACCACAGAAGCAGCCGTCGCCTCCCATCTCGTGACAACTGATGCGTTGACGGGGAGATTCGAGGAGCTGAAGAGTGGAGTCATCAGGAGAACAGCAAGTCTGTTCATGATGATCAGGACCACTGAGGGAAACAAGAAAAACATATTAATAAGAGCTGAAAATGTTTTCTATTAGCCAATAAAACGTCAGACAATAGTAAATAATGATCATTTAAGGTGATGTTGAAGTCTGACAAAAAAAATCCAAGTATTTAACGCTCTAAACCTAAGATGTTTTCTGCCATATATCATAAAAAAGGGAAAAAAAGGTAATGTTTTATTTCACAAATTTGAAAAAGAAATAATGTAACCAACATGTAAATGTTTCAAAGTGCCTACTTGTGTTACTAATACTGTAAAAAATGATAACTCATACTATAGATATATTACACAGCCTGCAGTTGAGCTGAAAAGTTTTTGTCACGTGACACAGCTGAGTCACTAATGGTTGCACAGTTGCACCAAAGAGCACAGATTTTTTTTCTCAAAAAAACTTGTTTTATTATTTTTGGCAAATTTTCAATTAAAATAAAGTGATTTTAATGAAATATCAAGATTTTATAGCTCATATTTGCTTAAGTTTACCAATGGAACAGCATGTCACAGATGAATAGTTCAAGGAATAGTTGAAAGCTCTGATAAATGTAGTCATTTTGGTGATTCCTTTTAAAAATAACATTTCGTTCAAACCTCCAGGAGGGTTTTGGAGTTCAGAGGGTTTAATTCACAGACATACGAAACACAGGAATTCAACTAAACCTCACATTAAAAAAGCAGGAACCAGGTCATTTTTGATCTTTTTGTTTATAATAATGGAGATATTTCCTGATTTATTTTTTTGTTTAACTTACTAATCACTTTAGCAGTAGTTTGTTAATCCAGTTTTTCCAAAATTAAATTTTCTTGTTCAATAAAATCAAATACAACTGAATGCAGATCAACAAAATCGGAATTATATTAGGGTGCACGGACAGAAGTCTATAAAAATGTGTCCTGTTTTCTATTGGCCTTTTTCTTTCACATTAGTTTATTATCCATAGAATCACTTTATAGTGTTCCTCCTGTAGATTCCAGTGTATGAGTTTTATATGACGTGTACCTGTTGGAGTAGTGGTAGACAGGCAGGTGTCCATTTGACACTGTCTGTGGTAGCAGCGTGTCACATTCCATGTCACAATCCACATCATCCTGCAAAGCATAAGAGCATATAGATCATATAACACTAATATAACAGAACAGAAGACCTTCATGAAAAATTATAGCTTGCTAACAAATAGAATAAACTGTTTTCTTACCTGCTGCAGCCCTGGCAGGCAGTGTTTAGGCTGGTGAGGTTTGCCGTTGGGAGTGTATTCTCCGTTAGCAGGATAGACGCCATGTTGAGCGTTCATGTGGGCGTCCAGCGGGCAGTGTCCAACCAGGGCGAGTCCCTGAAGGGGAACCATGGTGTACTGACAGGAAGACACAGGAGCGGCCACAGCAGGGAAACACAAGTCGGATGTTTGCTCTGAAATAAGCACAAACAAAAAAGAGAATTAGACAGATGTGGAGGCTTTAATCCCTGCAGAGATCAGAGGTACTGTGAGGAGCGCTCACTCTGTTTGGCCCAAGCCCTCCAGAGGCAGAAGGGGATGAAGGCGACGATGATGAAAACGAAGGCTCCCAGGACAATACCGACTATGAGGTAGGGGAGGTCGCCGGGCCGAGGCACCAGGCCACTGGAGTGTCCCAAACCGGAGTCTGGGGTCTCAGATGGAACAGGCCGCTGGTGATTCGGACGAGCTGAGGACACAGAAAGTGGAAAAACTTTTAACAATACAACTCAAAACTGGTAAAAGAACTCGTACTCTGCCTCTAGATAAATCTAAACCAGACAAATCTCCCCTCACCTTTTGTTTCAAGGATCACCACGTTGCCAAATTCGCTCTCTCCCTTCTCGTTGAAGCTCTGCATTTTGATGTCATAGGCGGTTTCGGGCTGCAGGTCAGTGATTGAGTGCCAGTATCTGTCTCCCTCCACCACATCCTTCTTATAGTCACTGTCATTATCGCTGTCTGTCGGCCGGTAGTAGATGTAGAAACCGTAGATGGGCGTGTTGTTTACAGGAGTGTACTGTTGAGAGGGAAATAAATCACGTTACAATCACAATGAGCTTAAAATAAGTTTTTTATTATTGTATTTAATGCTGGATATTTTTACTTCTGGACACTCACCGTCCACTTGAGGATGATGGTGGTCTCGTTGATGGCTTCGTTGTAGGTGATGTAGGGTCCATCGACGGGGCGTTCGTGCGTTCTCCCACCCACCACTGTGTACGCCTTGGAAGGGGCACTGGGAGGACTGGAACCGATCACATTCACCGCCACCACACGAAACTTATAGGACGTACCTACAGGGAAAGGAGTACCATTACTAATGTGTCTCTCGGGGCTGCTGACTGTATTTGCTTAAGCTTCATAGTGCATCTTGACTAATGATGTTTGTTTTTGCTTTGCTTTATGTTTATCTTTTCAGAGCAATGTCGATTGTGACCTGGTTATGGTTTTTGATTGATGGCAGTAATTACTGAAACGACTGTAACAACACTCATTATGGTGATGAATTTACGGGCCGTGGGAATGTAATTGCGCAGGAAATCATCATTCTAGTTCTATGGTACGACATCCTACCACTCCCCCCCACCTCCACCGAAACT
Organism: Chromis chromis; assembly: GCA_900302755.1. Taxonomy (NCBI): domain Eukaryota; kingdom Metazoa; phylum Chordata; class Actinopteri; family Pomacentridae; genus Chromis; species Chromis chromis. The sequence goes on along the minus strand of OMNN01002313.1, from coordinate 14,545 downwards.
GCAGAGAGTAATAACAGCGCTATTTAAAGATGGCCGACCTTTCTCCAGGCCCGTGATCTCCACGGAGAGACGCGATGGGGGGATGTTCTCCACCGCAGTCACCCAGTCCTCTCCTGCCTTCTTCACCTTCTTGTACTCCACCCGAAACGACTGGATTGGGAAGCCGCGGTTACCGCGAGGAATCCAAGTCACGTATGCCGACGTTTCCGTCGCCGTGGAGACCGTGGGCTTGTCAGGGGCTTCGGGAGCTGCAGGAGGAAGAGGAGGAATGGTGTCAGATGGAACAACAGATAACATAACCTCAGAAAAACAAATGGAGTCATTGGTGACAGTGAAGGAAAGAAACATCACATTCAGCACTTACTGCGAGTTCATCCTTCAGGGACAGAAATGCAAGAGAGAGTGAGATTTGTTAGTCAAAGGAGAAGGTTAGAAGGTGACAGCGTTACTTTAAAACAGCAGCTAGTTATGTTAATCACAGTTGAAGTCATAGATATCATTAGTACGAGGTGGTGGAGGACGTATTCACATTTTTTACAGTAAAAAAATACTCAACAAGAAAATGTTATTCGAGTAGGAGTATGTAAGTATTACCATGAAGATGTACTTAAAGTATCAAAAGTACTCAAAGGGAAAAAATGTCCCCTGTGACTGTGATATCATTATTATATCATTAGATTATTATTATTCGTGCGTTAATGTAAAAGTTTGACCTTTTAGTCGGTTAA
>OMNN01002313.1:0-10517 GCA_900302755.1 Chromis chromis | reverse complement strand
CCGTGGCAGAGCTGGCCGAGCCGATGCCGTTGTCCGCCCGGCAGATGTAAGTGCCCGAGTCTGCCTCGCCCACTGCATCGATTAGCAGGTTGCTGAGCAGGAAGCGGGTGTTGTTAAGGAAACGGATGTCCTGCCCGTCCTTTGCCCACGTGACCTGCGGAGTTGGGATGCCACTGGCCACACACTCCAGCACCAGCCGCTGCCCTTTGGTCACCATGATGGAACGGGGCGCTGGCGGGTAAATGATCCGAGCTGCTTCTGACGTGGAGCCTGGAAGAGGTGAGGACAGTCGGGGTATGAATATAAACATGCTGTGGAAAAAGTTGTGTGTCTGTTGTCACAAAGAATTTCAATCGCAATGTGAAGCCTTCAAACTTTCATCTCTGACTTTGAAGAAGCGAAAAGCATGAACTGTGCAGTGTCAGCACCTGTGACTAAAAGTGTCCTGGTGGGACCAGATGAGAAAGGTCACACTGATCTGGTGCATGTGAGACACACTGGAGCCACATGTGAATACAGTAACAGCTGCAAGCTCGCCAATAACGCTTTTAAGTTCAGCTCCGAAACCTTCCTCTTCTGTCTTAGTTTCAGAGTGTTAGATGAGGCAACTCACGTCGTATGCGCAGACGGTCAGTGGACGTGGAGGTTTTGACCTCCTGAGTGATGGGGTTGTAGGCAGCACACTTGTACGGCCCCTCATCGTCCTGCGTGGCGTTGGCGATCTGCAGGTTCCCTGATGGCATGATGAGGTAGTTCCCTGCAGGACAAAACAGATGCCAGTGTAAGACAAAACTAAATTTATCTGAGGTAACACCTCTGGTCATGTTTTACACACTTATTTTCAAACTGTGAAGCAGAAAGACAGGAAGACATACACTGGAAAATTCTGAAATATGACCAAGACAAACAGGAACCACAGTAAAATCTAGTCCATATTGTGAAACAATGTGTGTAATATGAGCCCTATGTACCATTCCAATACATGGCTGCACCTTCAGCAGACACCACAGAGAGGCGCCCTTGAGTCTAACCCAGAGCTCTCTGTGAATCAATGTGGTATTCATTTCCTCGCAGATAAGCGGCAGATATCAGTACCTACAGCTCCCAGGCATCATCAGCATACCAGCCACAAACCACTGGAGCTTTTCTTCTCTTCCAGGCAACTTAGAAGTAAATAGTTTGAAAAATAAACAACTGCATTCCCATGTTTCAACATTCTCCAGATAACACCCTTATCACTGGTTTTATGATGGCTCAGATAGCAGGATTATAGCATTCCGGTAAATTATGAAGATAGTAAGGGAATTAGGAGGGAAGTGGGGAGAGACACTGAATATTACGGAACATCCTAATGGACTGAAGCAGCGCAGTACCTTTGGATGTTTCCAGCCATTCCTGTTTGACGCTGTAGCGGACCTGGGCCTTGGGCTGGCTCTCAGGGAGGTGACACTCAATAACAGCCGTGTTGCCTTCATCCACTTCGATCTCCTGCTGGTCATCAGGCTCGAAGTCCCGCAGCTCTGCAAAACACACAGGCGAGGGAAAATTCAGCACCGTCACGTAGCTGCAGCAGCACTCTTTCATCATCTTAATACACTGTGTAAATCATATCTAACTGCACATGTATACAGTCAGTCTTCGGCTTTAGAAGTAGAAAACCACAATATTCTGAGCAATAATAACTGTGCCGTTTCCATATTGGGTGTCTCTCACATCAGCCATGTCCCTGCTATGTTGTAACCACATTCCCACAGCTTCTCCAATGTTGCCTCTCTTTGAAAGATTTCTCCATTTGGTAAATTTTCTTTCCCACTGCTTATCTTAACGCGAAAGTCGCAGGAATTTTATGAAAACACTCTAGTGATTTTTCTGCCTGTCATTTTAAGCCTAAAAATGGTGTCTGTAACATTCGAGTAGGTATCATTAATCCTGTCGAACGTTACACTGGGACAGGATCCGGTTCGGATTCTGTGGGAAACGGGGGAGTGGGATTACTGAGGCCATGTGCTGCGACTGTGTTCCGCAGACACACAGTCTGCACAGCATAGACGCTCATCTGACCCCTGACCTCCTAAACCCCCGCCTGAGTGGCCCGGAGGCCTGGCCACGAGGTCAAAGGTGAGAGCCGTCCGTCCTATAGGGTTTCAGTGAAAGATATCCAGTTTGGGTTGGAGAGGAAGCAGCAAAACTCCACTCTTAAGAAGCCATAAAAATCTTAGCGGGGGAGATGCTGCCATTTTATAGATTTGAAGCAGAGGGAAACTAAAATGAGACCGAGAAATGAAAAAAGGGAAGGGAAAAGCACAGAAGGGGGGAAAGGAGAGTAACAACTGGAGAAATTTGTCATCATGGAGTCCAACAGTGAAATGAAAGATAAATAAAAACCTCTCCAGGAACGTAATTAAACGTCTACCAGCCTTTGTTGATTTATTCTTAACAAACACAGCCTCTCTCCATTCTTTCCAGAGGTGCTATAACTGGTGTGTTTTTCTTGGACCGGCCGCCCTCTTTGGCAAAATGGCCAAGCTGCTGGCGCATCCAGTCAGCTGATTAGACTTTGTATACAGCTCTAATTCAATAAGCAAAGTTTAGTTAAGGCCACGGTATCTACTGATAGGGACATCACAGTGATTTACTCAAAGCACTGAACAAACACATTCGCTGCGGGCAGCTGATTTATTCACCATGCATGCTGGATCTGTACCTCGGCCTGCGTCTGGGGGAGCTTTAATGGGAGAAATGGGGAAGATCGGGGGCAGACGCACAACACAACTCCATCTCAGACTGTGTGTTGGCTCTTATTCTGAAAGATGAGAATCCCAGCCAGGACATGTCAAGCTAAGTGGTGTGTGTGTGTGTGTTGAGTGGGGGGGGAGACCGTGTGGCGCTCCATTTGCTAAATCAATCAGGTGCTGTTTTTACAGACACCCCCCTCCTCCCCCATATCCCCCCTCATATCTACCCATCCCACCTTCCTCCTCCTGCCCGTTTCTCCCAAATTCCTCCATTTACACCTTTTAACCCCCCTCCTTCAAAACTCTTCTGCCCCGCATTCTTCACAGGAACAACCCCACATGGGTGCCTCTCAGGTGTGTGCATGTGAGCGTGCACATGACTTTTTTTTGTGTGTGTGTGTGTGAGAGTGTGTGTGTGTGTGTGCATCCTGCATGCGTGGAGGATTGATGGTATTCATAAAGTGAAGCAGACCTCCCGCACCAGGGCTGCTTGGCAGGGCCGACTTAAATATTTCAAGAGACAGTGCATTCATCATCTTTATGTGTAGCAGCAGGAGGCCTGCGTGTGTGCGTCTCCGAATTATAACATGTTTGTGCAACGTGTTGTGCGTTCACGTTGTGCAGATACATGTTTCTGTCTTCTAAGGCAAAAAAAGGGAGGGCTGATTGTCTGCACAAGAATTCAAGCGAGGAGCTTTTAACCTATGCCAAAAAAGCGCACAGACTCTTCAGAGTCGGATAGTGTGGAGGGTCTGGAATCAACCTATCCCGATCACAAAAAACATGTGCGTACAACTAAGAGGGCTCACAAGGAGAGGAAAGCACGTACACACTCCCCATGGAGCAATTCCTTAGGCGGTTTGGGGGTGGCCGAGAAGAAACCGTTATTAAATTAGAGAAGTTTTTCAGGGAGGCGGGGCGAGCAGTCTGTCTCCACATGTGGTTATCCCCGTACGATTCATCCACTACTGGAGCTATCAATAACTTTAAACGCCTTTGTACAGGCTCTGCAGCAATGAGAGGAAAAAAATAAAAACACAAGGTGAGGAAAACAAAAGTGCAGGGGAAAGTGGAAGATAATGAAAGGAGGAAAGGCGAGAGAAAGTGACAGGGTGAAGAGTGAAAAATGTGAGGAGAAATGCGAGTGAGGAAGGTTATGGAGGGCTTCAGGGAGACAGAGAATGTGACATCACGTCTCATCTTGTGTCAGGATCTTGTCTCGACTGGCCTGAAACACCTCCAGTTTCTCCAGCTATGGCAGCCTCATACATCACATCACTGCGTGTAAAACAATACTGTTAACAGCGCCCTTTTTTTCCACCTAAATGGTGTATTCTGCTGCGGCATACACCCATATCCTCTGTCCACCCCCTCACACACACGCACACACACACAAGACTCTGACTCTTATCTCCCCTCAGCCCTCTACCCAATTATGGGGCCATAATTTCTGGCCAGCCCTGCTGTCGGGCCCTGTGGAGAGGAATGCAGTGTTGTGGGGAGCAAAGGGGCCAGTGGAGGTAGGGGGCTCCCAGGCCGAGTCCTGGTCCCCTCTTTCCCCACTCAGACTGGCCCCCGGCCCCTGGGTCCCCTCCATTCCTTCAGCTCAGGTTTCACAGTTTCAGGCCCCCCTCTCAGTCCCATGATGCACATCAAATATAACACCACACACTCGGAGCAGCAAAGCACTAAAAACGTCTGCATCAGGAATCATTTATTTTAACTCCATTAGATCAATCTGACACTGCATGAAAGCAGCTGTTTTGGGTAGCTACGCTGATTAAATGCTGCCCGACTCTCCACAGTTACAGCACTAATCAGTGATGTGCAGCAATTTCTCACTGGAAGCACCGCAACTGTTTGTATCCTTTGTAAGGTTCAGACTAGCCACAAGCAGTGGAAAAGTACAAAGTTTACAATGTTGTATTGGTGAAGATTTTAAACAAACAAATACCGCCCCTTCAGTGTTTTTGTTCTACTTGAAGAAAATTAAGTCAAAGGCGTTCTTTGGATATTCTGACAAACCAAACAAGGGGCCGAGTGGAGCCTGTGTGTTTGTGTTTATTTGTCACAGCTTTGCGTGGGCGGCTACTCACTGGCAGCGGTGACGTTGGCAGGAACGCTGGCCAGGGATCCAGCGCCGGTACTGGCCACACACTGGTATCTGCCCAGAGTCAGGTTGGAGAGCGTGGGGATGAACAGGCTGCTGGGGCCCAACGCGACGCCCAGATCTCCATCCACCAGCTCCTGGCCGTTCAGGCGCCAGCTGATGTTGGTGGAGGCGGGTCGGGCGCTGCAGCGGAGAATCACGCTGCCGCCCAACTTCTGCACCACGGACACCGGCTCTTCATTGAACACTGGCACCTCATCTGAAAAGACGATTAGCAAAAAAAAGCTTTTAGATGCAAATCCAAATTGTTTTTAGCTTCATACAAGTCAGCATGTAAAGACATTTCCCACTGATTACATGTTAAACAGTATATCCAGCAGTGTTAAAGCTTTTGCCTTGGAATTTCTTTTACATTATAATTGATATGCAACTAACACTTATTTTAAAAATCAATTATTTTCTTGATGAATCAGAAAGCGGGGAAATATGCCCATCCTGGAGGATCATTAAATGTCCTCTCTTACCCAACTAGTAATCCAAATGTTTTGTTTGTCATTCTTGTTTCAACAAGTAATCAGCTACCAAAACAGTCACCAAACTATTTTCCTTCTACATACAATACTTCTTTTCTTTCTCAGTTCCCCCATGGTGCCTAATAAATCATCCAAGCTACTAACTTCTTCAAATTTATTTCAAACAAACTGCTGCAGCTGCTGCCAGACAAGTGAAACACCTCATTCCCTGTGTCCGAGCCAGAATATTTTGTCCTTGGCAAGACGTATCCTGCACCAGGTGCTTAGTAAAGGCCCTCACAAACTAAGGGTTAGACTGAGAAAGTAACACGCACAAGGAAACAGTGAGGGAGGGGTTTCATTTTTATTCCGCATATTATTGAGTTGCGGGTGCCAATGCTGCATCCAGAATCCTCAAAATCCGGATGCAAGAGATAGAAAGAGTAAACAAGATTAGGGGAATCACAAACAAAAAAAATGAACATATTAGGGATATTTCACAATCCCATATTGTTTACTTACCAGTGACTGAAGCGGCACTCTGCAGGCAGCACAGCAGTACTGCACCCAGAGCGCACAACACTGGAGCCCTTCTCTTTTTCATCCACGGAGTCCAGTCTCGCTTTCCAGACATCTTCCATACACTACCCCCTGAAACACACAACAGGAGAAGGTTAGAGGGTGACTTACAGACAAACTGCATAAGACATGTTGTTCTGATTGAAACAAACACACAGTCAAAGTCAAAAAACTACCAAAATTCAACTTGGAAACATACATCATCCATCTAGTCAGTCCTGAGTTCACGCATACACCTCTCTCTTTGCTCGATTTCAACTTGTACACACACGTGCACAAACAGGCAGCCATTAAGGAAACACAACCCAGGCGAGGCGGTGCACTCTGCACTACCCTCAGCAGCCAAACTCCAGACACAAATAAAGCCTTTCTTTTCTGTCAGCCCCCATCTCAGCGCTGACCCCATCTCCTCCGCCTGCACCCGCACCCATCCAGCCTGCGCTCATCAAAGGGGCGCCCTCATTCTGCGGGCCGTAACCCGACCCCTCCACCTTCCCGCTCAGGTGTAACCGATACAGGTAGAGGGTCTGAGAGGAGGAAGGGGAGGGAGAGGGGAAAACACACAGGCTGCATTCAAGAGTTGGGACAAAGAACAACTAATGAGAGGCAGGAGAGGAGGGAGGACTGGGGGAAATATATATCACAGCCATGGGGAGTGTGTCTAAGATGGAGGAGAGTAGCGTTTCTTTTATACTTGGAGCTGTATGTATTGGGAGGAAAATGGAGAGGAGGATGGTAATGGTCAGTCTATTAACAGTTAATGCAGAGAGGGGAGCTTTTCTCGCTCCCTTGTCGCTTGCTGCCAAGTTTCCCGAATTCTTTCCTGTCAGGTTAAACTAACAACTTCCCGTCAGGATGAGGAGGGTGGTCCTGCAAAACTGAATCCCTCTTTCTCTCATATACATACATGTCGCCGAACACACTCACAACCGTCCTGCACGAACCGTCCTGCGTCGAAACACTCAAGAGTGGAAGCGGCGCGCAGCTTTTCGCATACATATTTGTCCTGATCTTATTTTGGCAAGAAGGATGATTAATGGCGCTCGCTCGCACACTCACTCACACACTCGGGGCCAAAGCAGGACAGTAAGAGAATGGAAACTCTTACAGCGCACCTTCATCATCTAATGGCAGCAGTGAAAATGTTTAGCCGCCTGGCACATTTATTGAAAATGAGCAAAGCAGTAGGCTGATGGAAAAACAGCTGCTAACGTCTGCAACTGCTACACTGGACCACACAGTGCTCCGCTGCATTTTAATTGCAAATTATGAATGTGTGTAAACTATTTAGATGACTAATTCGCACGACACGAAGAGCAACCGAGAAGTTCTCTGCTTTAAGAAAAAACAAAACACTGCAGCGTGGTAATGATTAGTCGATAACTTAACGGATCTTTATTCAATGGAAAAGGCAAGGAGGTTTTGGGCAACTTAGGGACAGAAAAGCCAAGCTGCAAACTCAACACTGACTTCACCTATTAAGTTGATTTTAGAAAACAGCAAAGGACTGGACAGAGCAACATTCATTCATTCATTTAGAGTCATGTCTACCTTTTGATCTGTTTTTGGTTTGGTCTTTAGCTGCTAAAAGCTTCAGTATTCTCGTAGTTAGTTCTGTCTGACTGTTGTTTGGTGCTTGATGTTAGTTTTTAGAATAAAACTGCCAACTGTAGCCAAAAACGAAGCTGATGAGAGCCGTGGGAGTCAAAAAACAAAGTTGTGGGACCAAAAAATAAAACAATGAGCTTCATTTTAGGACCCCTAAAATGAAGACTTTTGGCAATTCTGCTGGTCCCATTTTAGTTTTGGAAAAATCTGGCATTGCTTTTTTAACTCTTTTGGAACACTTTTGGAAATGATGACTGCAATATCCATGTTTGTGATTGGATTGGATTGGATTGGACTTTACCAATCAACATGTGACCTGCCCTGATTCGTCCTGCACCGATCACATGACCCTTTACGGAAGGAACAAAGGATGAATCCCACTCTAGGTTTTCTTCTACCAAGTCAACTTCATACTCATGTCTTACTTTCACTAACAGCAAGTTGGTCCAAGCAAAGCAATATCTGGTCTTACTTTTCACAATTGCCATTCTTCCTTTGTAGTATTTCCTACAACTAAGCAAATGCATGTCCAGGTGAGTGACCAGTCATGTGATATTCGTTTTCAGAAGTGTTAGTATGAACAGACTGTTTTTGATAGGGAGCTAAAATGCTAACGTGGATGGAGATGAAACTGCATTCTAAAATGAAAACATATTGCTGTGGGTGTTGTCTGAAACCCTTCTAAGAGCTGAAAGAAAGAATTCATAGGCCATACATAATTTTTTTAGTAAAACTCCAAACACTGACTGTCTCTACCTTCTCAAATGTGGAGATTTGCCTATTTTGTATGATTATAAATGCAATGACTTTGGTTTTGGCTGCTACTCAGACATTGTTGCCACAGATTGAAAAATTGTGACACATATCCTCAGGTATGAAAATAGTCCCTTGCTGCAGCTCTGCATATATGTACAGTTTCGTTTACTCACTCGTCCACACAGAGTGGCCCATCAGTAGCAGCCCACTCTGTAAACAAACAGCAGGCTGGTGTGGCACCAGGAGCGAGCAGGGCTGAAGGCTTGTGGCTTCTGTGGCCGGTCGCTGTATGGACACAACCCGGGACAGCTGCCCATAAAAGACACATACATCTGTACCGAGCACCTGTCCCAACTGTGAGAGTCACTAACCGTAAACCACACCAGCCTGTCTGCCAGCTAGACGCACAGCAGGACGTACCACCTCCCCACGCAGCCTCTTACCTGGCCAATTTCTGCTTCTCCTCAAAATAAAAGCACCGGCAGTGAGACAGAAACAAAGATGGAGCTTTGTTGTAATAGCGGTATGAGAAGGCCTCTCATACATCATCACTCCCTTAAAGCAGCCTCACTCCTCCGAGCCTGTCTGTCCGTCTGATTCATTAGTCAGCTGGGTCCTGTGTTTGCTTAGCGGATACCCTGCCTCAAGATGAAAAGTTGGCCTGACATCTATGTCCAACTTTTTCCATCCATCCTTCCCAGAGAAGTCACAGGCGGAGTTGGAGAAGAGCCTCCTACGCATCAGCGAGACTGATAAAAAACAGAGCATGCACACAGACAGCTCCCCAAAATTAAGAGCATCGAGAGTGTGTGTGTGCATATGCGACTGTTTTGCTTCAGCCTCGCCATGGAGGAACAATGCTGCGTGGCAAACACTTTATGGGAGCAGCTTTGTGGTATTAAAACATACTTCAGTGACAGTGCAAGCCGAGCACTGTGTGAACTTCTCAAATCTCCCAGTTCCAGAGCCGAAGTATGATTAGAGGAGAGCAGAAATATTTCTGTAATCATGCTGAGGAATTGAGACCTAACTACTGTGAGAGTCTGCTTACTTGAGACTCGGCTCCCTTCGGTCTTAAAAAGCAAGTAAGCAAAAAACCAGAAAATGACAGGGCTGTAATTTTTTGAATAAGTTGTTGGTGAGCTGCTTTGACATTTGTCATTTGAGAACTTTTTGGTGGACTAAAAAAAGGATTTTGTAGGAAAACTTGCTTATAATCTTTGACGTAAGTATTGAAAAAGGTCCAAATTTACTGTCAGTATTGGAAAATTTTCCATCTGCTGCTGCGACAGGTTGGCTTTGCATGTTACACATTAATTTATTAGATAAATGCATTGAAGAAAGTGTGAAAAATCACAATTATTCAGGGATACTTGTGCAGGAACTGAACTCAGGTACTGTGAATGATGACAGTCTCAGGGTTTCTACTATTGGTAACATTGTTTTGGTCAAAGCAGGCAGCTAACTTATCATCGGATTAAAAATCATTCTATACAAATTTAGGGGACAGAGATCTAGTTATTAGGTTATAATGAATTGGTGCAAGCCTGCTGTTAACCCAACTGCATGTTAAAAGTCCCGTGTCTTTTTATAGCTCATTGAAGAGAGATCTGAAAGCCTCTTGACCTGCATTTTGCTCTTGAAAACTTGACTTGGACCTGCCTCAAGGACTAAAGACTTGACTTGGGCTGGAATAACCTGTGACTTGAATGGGAATCAACTCAAAAGACTCAGAAACAGTTCTGAATACAGGTGTTAGTGGGTGTATCGTTGTCTGTAGGGTGCATATATCTGGGAGAGAATGAGGAGAAAGCACAACTAGGCGACAGTATGAGGTCGGTGGCGGTGGTGTGCAGGCATGCATCATGAGTGAAGGTATGCGAGTGCCTTATATGTAGCTGTGGAACAGAGTCACTTGACAGAAGTTCATTGTGAGCGTGCTAAGTAAAGACACCGGGGCCCCTGTTCTCCCGGGCCACTGCCGGTCCCATTGTCCCCCTGCCTCCGTGGATAAATTCATTTTGACAACCCTGCTAATTGGATAAAACCAGACTGGAGCCTCCTCCCTGAGCTCTCACATTCCATCTGCTTTCTGGCATGGAGAAGACACACAGGAGGGGAGGCGGCGGCGGAGGGGTAGCAGGGTAGTAACTCCTTCTGAGGAGCTGAGCTGTTGAATATTTATCACCTCCCCAAATTCCCCTCTTGCCCTCCCCC
>OMNN01002310.1:0-11131 GCA_900302755.1 Chromis chromis | reverse complement strand
TAAATCCAAAATTTGCATTGCTGCTTCTCAACAGCCCATAAGTGAAATCCCTAACCACCATTTTATAATACACTTGAGTCAAACTCTTTGACAACAAGCTGGAAGCCACCATCAATATTCAGACTCGACTCATAATGCAAAGGCCTGCTTTGCAGATTCATTTGATAAATCTATCAAGCACTGTGACATTTTTGCTTATTTGGCACAAAACTTGTAATGTTGTGGTTCTCTGTAATAATTTTCTCTTCAAATTAGGATGTCAAAATGATGACTGATTAAATTACAGTACTTTTTTTTGCATCTGAATTGTAATAGCCCGGGTAAAAAGGTCTGTCAGTCCTCGGTGCCAGCATCATTTGGGACTTGAGCGAGCGGTTAGGGTTATAAAGCAATTTAAAGCAACACAGTGCAGCCAGTGAATGCAGCCATGCTTTTTTGTCATGAGGAATTAGCGGCAGCTTGTTTAATGTCTGTAGGATTATGATGATGTGAAAGGTAATTACGATCATGGTAATGATGATTAAAATGTGGATGCCTCCGAGGTAAAACAAAACGAGAGGGAAAAAGAGGTTATAAATGAATTGGTTTTCGAATGATCAATCGCCGTGTTTCGCAAAGAAACAAAGTGTTTAGCATTGGCTCGCTCAACCAGATTCAAAGGAACATAGCATCCCCTCAGTCCTATTCTGTACTTGTTGTCATGGAAGGTGTCATGTTCCTACCTTACAATGCTTTTTTTCATGTTTCGGCAAGAGGACAAACAGGCTGTGACATCCATTCTTAGTGCAGCGCAGTGTATATTCAGCTGGTGACCTAAACAGCATGTTGACAGTCATTGAGGTTGACTAGCACTGTCTATGCCCAGCAGTTGTTATGTATGGGTCGACTCATGAAACATTCATATGAATTATACTTTAACACGAGGAAGACCAAGCATGCAGTGATGGCTGTTTTCAATCTTTGAAGTGAATCTTATATTTTCAAGCTGTGCCCGTGTTTCATTCGACTTTTCCTAGACTCCGATATTCAGGGACACGTTGTTTGAGATATTCACAAACATGCAAGTAGAAATGATAGGATTCTTTTTTTTACCCTCTTGTACCAGGCAGCTCGATTGAAAGGCAATTAGGGACACAGTGAGGCTACATCTGCCAGAGTAATTCTAAACCATTCACAGCAGGGATAGTTCCTGGACAATAAATGATATAAATAAGTGTCTTGAGAATCTAGAGAGCATTCTTATTAGGGGTAACATACATGTATTAGCAACACCACTGGCCTGTACTATTTCCTAACATCAAAGTACATTAAATCTACAAGAAAGCAATGGCTCCTCAGATTGACACTTTCAGACCACTGTGGTACTGTGAAGTAAGGCGAGACCTTTAGTGTACAAGGCCTCTGTCCTGTATTCAAATTACATTTTTAACCCCCAGATTTTGCCTCCAAACAGAGCACTCATGTCTGTATGAACATGTACATGATGGATTATAATCCGAGGGGAAGTGAGTAGTTTTAGTGGTTTATTTAACAAATGAACAATACGGAGTGATTTTTTTGTGATAATTATACTTTTATAAAGGCAAGAATAGATGTATTATGCAACAAGAGTGGATAAAATGTAGTGCAGATACTAAATCCTTTGTCATATGCTACCCATATATAACTCTTCTTCTCCACATCTTTTTTTGCTGGGATGCTAAACGAACACCTTAGAAGCCAGGCGAGCATGCAGACTTGCAATATTTTACATCCAACCATGTTTCAGTTCCTATACAACACAAGTTTGTTCCTAGTTATGTTTCGGTGCATGCAATTCAGAGATTGGTGGTCACGTCCAAAATCACCTCTGTGGTTTGGCAATAGTTAGGAAAAGATTCTGGTTTTGATTTTAAATATAAATAAATGCATATCAAATATTGTATTGTAGTTCAGCAAGAAAAAAACATGTTGTTATAACCTCGAAATTGATGCATCCAGTATTGCGTCCTTGCGACTTGGCAAATTCGTTGGCTTTTACTACAATTTACTGAGTGACTCAGCCTGCATGTTTGTCTTTTTCAGAGGTTCCTCAAATGACAGGGAGATTTGTTTGCCAGCTGGCTGTCACAAGTGGCTATGCCAAAGCTAGTCTTGAACTCTGTCAGCAGAATGTACACAGCCATTAGGAACAACACATGTCAGTAATGTTTACTGTTAATGGAAGGTTCAAGTGATTTAGTAGTGCGCCAGTCACCCATACTGCAAAGGTGGCAAAATGGAATACGTTGCTCTTTTGTTTGTTTTGTGCATTTGTTTGTTATGCTTTCTTACATATTGTCAGCATATATGTTTGGACTACAGATGCATGATTGAAATTTCAGCTAGACTAAAAAACAGCAGAATGAAGGAAGAGACAGATTTGGGAAAGAGTCACAGAAACAAACTAAAATTCAATATTTTTAAAAAATAATTATTTAATTTTGTTTTATAATTAAAGAGGACCACAAAGAAATGCACTCAGCAGGCTCCTTTCAAAACACTGACGCCCCACAGTGAGCTACAAAGAACACATCATGGCTGTGAATAAAACTGTATTGGGGAATTCTATGCACACAGTGACCAGGATGGCATCAAAAAAACTAAAACCCATGCATAAACGATAACTAACAACTCTCACATTTTGGGATAACTCAATCGGTAGAATAAAATCACTCTCCCTGTGCCGTCATCTGACAATGCTGTCTTCTGTTCCTAAATAACAACTTCTTATCACTCGTCTCTGTTGTATAGCATTGTATTCCCTCATGCAAATTCCTCACTGTGTGTAATAAAAGCGTTGAGATTGAAAGGTTCTCCCGAGGAGCTCCACTGACATCCTGTCAGCTGACTCTTAATAGGTTTCAAACGCTCGCATTACTGAAGATGGGGTAAGAGGCTGTCTTTTTAAGTTACAAAACATTTTAGCCAAGGGAGCTGTGCAAACTAGATGTCTCTATGTTTTTTGCATCGCCTTGTTCTCTTGTGATTTTCCTTTCAAGAGCACATGTACTGCTTCCCCACGATGGAAAATTTAACCAGATGATATTACATTTTTAAAAAGACGAGATACATGTTTTGCATGAATTTATGTGTTCCTAGTAGCTGCTGTTATTGGCAATCTCTTTTCGTGTGCCAGCTAACATAAAACGCCACAATTCCTCTCTTGACATTTTGCTAAATCGCCAAAGCAAATGTTGATGTTGTCTGGCCCAGGAGGAAGAGCGAGCAGATGTGGGGAATCTGTGTGCCAATAGGATCATCGGGGTGTGACAGCAAGGTGTATCAAGAAGATGGCAGCAGGCAACAGACCAAGGGATCTCTTGAGTGGAGCTCTAGCAGGCAAACAAAGGCATCAAAGTAAGCTCGCCGTGTCACGGCTCAGAAAAAAAACACAGGACTCAATAGCATGACTCAGAAACACAGATAAAAAAGTTCAAACAGTTCACCTTTTTATTGAAGTGGACTGTTTCTGACAGGTCTGACACAGGAGACATGGAAGATGTGGTGAATCCTCGTGAAAAAAGAGAAGCCGAAGCCGTGCTGCTGCAGGGTTGACGACACTGAACATGGGTGAGGGGCCGATGAAGCGAGGAGCTGGCTTAAGTCTCGACCTTCGATTGCAAGTCCCGAGTGGACCACAGCGCTGTCTGTCCTAGAGGTAATAGGGAGCTCGGGTGCAGCAGCAGTTGACATCGCTGAGGTGATGGGCAGATGAGTGAAAGAGGGCAGACCAGGCTTCATGTAGGTCAAGCGGCAGCATCAAATGTAGGCCTCCACTCTGGCACTGGAAGGAACATAGGCTGGTGAAATAGCAGGCCAGTGTTTTAGACCAAGAAGGTCCTAGTATAAAAGAAGCACAATGCCATTTCAAGTTGCTGGTTAAGGACTCCAGCTCACATGAGTAATGTAATGCAGTTTGTGGGTTTTGAGAAGCAGTCTGAAAATGTCTTGGGTCCATTAGATGCTAGCAAACCAGAGACCAGAAGAGTCAAGATGCCACAAACTCCCATGACACTGGCTACTGAAGGACAAGGTACATGGTAATCTAGATGGAAGGAAGGACCCCACTATAGAAGCTGAGAGCTTGAATGAGCTTGTACAAAGACATGGTTAGTGGGACAGTTGCTATGGGCATGGTGATTGAACTGTGAAGATTTATTATTTAGCTGCACCTCAATTCCCCAGGTAACCGCACCACTGATGGAAGGCCCTTCTCTGGTTCTATTGGAGTCTTTGCAGACTGGAACTGGCAGAACAGGCTGTCAGATTTGACACTTTTGGGCAGCAGGAGAGGTGGATGTAGTCACAATTCTTGTAATCTTTTAGTTGGCAGATGGGATCAGCCATCAACACCAGCTAAAAGGCAAAAGGAAACAGGCAAAAGGCAGAGTCCAAAAAATGCCACACAAAAAAAAGGCTTAATACCCAGTATGAACAACAACATTGTACAACAACATTTTTTTTTTAAAAACACAATAATTTTAAACTTAGGTCGTAATGTAAGTTTAGCATTTTATTCAGTTCAACTGTGAAATTTGTGCTGTCTTATTTTGTATGTTTTTCATATTAACAAGCTGTAAATCTTTAGAAACGTAGATAATTATCTTACATAATAATGCAACAAACTTATGCTACATGTGCGCCATCTGTGATGGAGTCGGTGCTGCTTGTTTTCTACTTTTTTCACCTTTTTCGCTTTTTGTCATATTTATTTAAATTAGTAGCAACTTATTATATTGGCCAGTATGGTAACCAGAACAACAACAACAGACTTCCCTCCAGAAATCATGTGGAGGACAAACTCCCAATACCATCGCTACCATTGATCGCTTTCAGATGGTTTGGGCGGACAGGAATTAATCCAAGAGCGCGAGAACCTGTGTGGTTACATCAAATTCTACAGAGTTTTCACACACTATCTTGGTTTTTGTTTACAGCCTTTCCCAAATTGGCAAGATCCACTCTGCTACCACCAGATTCCAGACTTTGCAGCCCAGTGCTTTCTTCATTATGTCAATTACATGACAAGACTGGACAACACTCTTTCCTGTGATTCTACCTGCTAAATTACAAACATCTCTGAGTTCTCAAACATCTGCACTTGAACATTTTTTCTAATGCATATGTATTACTATTTCTAATATTACATTTAAAACTCTAATTTTACTTCATTTATTTCTTCTTTTCTTAACTTAATGTTGATCCATTGTGACAAAAACGGTTTCCCTGTGGGTATCAATAAGGTTTTTCTGATTCTGATCAATCATATGCCAGTATCTACAATCCAACTTGTATTTATAATATGAGGTGTTAGATGTGACCTGAAAAATGTCTCACCTCATGAACTAACTGTCCTCGGCTCATTCCTGGCTCCAAGCAAAAACCAAACCCGGCTAATGTGAAATGGATGGAAGCCTGTAATTGCGAAGCATGTTCCAGCTGGCGTCTTGCCCTGGAAGAAGGCGCATCCCCTGCCCTTGTTTGGGGCCCTTAACCAGATCTGCCTGTTTCCCCTCTGCATATAACTAAACATTTAACCTCTTCAATGACTTTTCTGTCAGAAAAAAAAAAGACAGAAAGAAAAAAAAAAAAGAAAAAAACTCTGGGCATTGCTAGCACTGCAGTGGCACCACTCCAGGCAGGATCAGTGGCTGTCGCTCATGCTCACAGAACAGTAAGAACTAAGGCCTGTCACTCTGTGATGGCACAGGAGCTCTGGGGTATGGAGGGCACATTGACACAGGCAGGTTTTCTTTTCTTTTTTTTTCATGCCACAAATCAGCAAATCAAACCTCAAGCTTTCTGTGCTGTGCTTGTGTAAAGACGTAGAATTTAACACAATTTCCCAACTTGAGCTCCCATGAAAACATTCCCAGAACTATTATTTTATGCTCGTATGACATTTTGGTGCTAATAAAATTTAGGGGTCAGTTTTCAGTGCTGTACTAATTTTGATTAATTTTCAACATTCTAACCATAAATCTGGATTTCAGTACAAATCTTTCCTGCAATGAGAAAGTCAGTGTTTTTATCTCAAGACAAAATATGCAGTTTTAGGTTTCAGCATTGAACTGATTCTGGTGTGTTGTATTGATTTGTGTTTGGATGTATGTACATTTTCTCTGTATAGATGGATGAATGAATTAGTGTTTTGATATTTCTATACAAAGGATATATTTTAACTCTTGTGTGTAAGGGCTGAGTTGTATCTCACATATGTCTGTTCTGTATTTTATAATTTGATTTACATGTGTTATACTCCAGAGAGCTGGCATGCTAAATTGGCAGTGACTGCAAACCAGCTTACCTCAAATTAGGAGCACTGGTCGTGCATAATCTGTGTCGTCCTCTCCCTCCTCTGTTTCTATTGCTTTGTTTTTTCTTATTTTGGGAAACAACCCGACCTGTGACTTTTCTGGTAAAGACACGATGCAGTTCATGTTGTGCAGTTGTGTAGGAGGCTTTCAACCACCTGTTGCTGTACAAAGCCACACAAAGTTACACAGGAGAGCGTGAGAAATGCTGTTACAGAGTTGGAAGGTGAAGGAAAAAACACTGGAAGAAGATTTTTGTAAGGCGGGATTCAAGTGGAAAAAATCAGACATCAATGGTAAAAAAGAGCTTTTCGTTTGGCAGTGCAAAGAAGTACAAATGGAATCCAACATGTCAGCCATCTTTGGACAATAAAAGTGTTTTATAGAGTACCAGTGCAAACACATTTTATAATACTGTCTCACAATCACTCTGTTTCCTGAAATCTGTATGCTCTCAGTAACTTTTCCAATTTACTAATCGCGAGTCACCTTCGATTTTATTACCAAAAGCCTTTCTACTTTAGATTGTAGCAACATTCCTATCCCTTGTTGACAATCCCTCTCCTGCCAACTGAGTTACAATAAATAAGGACGTCTTTATAAGAACAGCAAACATCAAGCTGACTTTAAATTTGAGTAACACATTTGGTGGTTTCAGTGGGTTGTTTTTGGATCTTCACCACCAAGTCTTGCAGAGCTACCACTTTCCCAGAGCACGTTTTTATGGGGCTTAACAGTTCCTCAAAATTTGCCTTTCATTTTCTGACAGTTTCCCTTCTTGGTTTTAGCTTTTTCGCAAACTTGCTGAGAAAAGCCTGGATGTTGTCTTCCTTTCATGTTGTTCTGCTCTGAGTCCTACCACCTCCTGTTTCACCTCATCCACCCACCAGATGTCCTCAGTCTTCCATTCTGCTCCCAGTTACCTGTCGGCACACACCCATCTCACCTGCTGCCAACCACAGACATATATACGTAGACGCCGCATTGACTGCTGCTGCGGATTGGAGCGACGTACCTACACGGCAGACATCTTGGTAAGAGCACACTCGCTCCTACAGTGCATTATGTCTATTGAGGAATGACATGTTTGCACTATAAAAGTGATCATAAATCAATCAATTGTCAACACATATTCACGTGGGTTGTTTTTTTTTTTTACAAACGCCAGACATGGAGGACAGACAGACTTAAAAAAAAAAAAAAAATTAACTTCCAAGCATCCTGTCATAGCTACGTGTGTGACGTTTTTAACAAATCAAACCGTTTGGAAATCGGTCGAAAATTCAGTGAATAATTCTACTTTAAGATTGTGGAGTACCTCTTACCTCCATAGATGTACATGCACTCCCGCCTCTGCTATGCCCTTACCAAGAAGGCGGCGCTTTGGGCACGTCCCTCCAAATTCAATGCGGCATCTATGTATATATGTCTATGCTGCCAACCTCTCCACATCAGCCCACCTGCATCCATATCCCCAATGAGCTCCCTCAGAACATACACCACAGGTTTATTGCTCTTGCCAACTTGCCGGATTGTCATTGAGCTTAATACTATGACTGTCCAGAGATTTTCTGTCTCTGTTCTGCTTGTTTTTTGACCTTGTTCTGGTCTTAGCTTTTCCCTGTGTCTGTGTTTGCCAGGTTCCTCTAACCTTGGAAGGAAACCTTTTCTAATCTGAGTAAACATATTCCTGCTTTTACATGCTGGTTTTTGTGTTATGTTTTAGGGTCCTGATGAATTTCTAAAAGGTTTCCAGAATATTGCAGGCCAGCTGATCTAAGCAATCTTTCATTGCCTCTCCAAACTCATCAGTAGGCATTTACTCTGCAGAGAAGACAGCTTCCCACTGTCAACAAGCAGCTTCTTGGGTTGTCACCTTGGCACGCGCTGACTCTGGCCACAGCATGTTTCTTCTGTCCATATGCCTCTATTCTGGATTTTGTCATATGGATGTCACTCTGTTGAGCTTCTCAGCTTTCTGATCTTACCACTTTGGTTGCACTGTATCACTTCCCCTCAGCATTTTTGTGATATGTAATGGAGAGTGACTCAAAATACTAAATATTTATGGTTTGTATTTGCCTATGCTTCAGCTAAACACTTTAAAAATATATTAGTTCTTAAAGAGCACATATTAAGCACATTTACAGGTTTTACAGAATTGTATTTCAGGGATCTACTAGAATATGCCTGCATGCTTTGGTCTGCAAAAAAAGGCATTATTTTCCTCAATCTGCAGCAACTCTACTCACCCTCTGTCAAAAAGCTCCAGTCTCTTCAAGAATCCCCTCTTTGAAAAACCTAGTCCTGCTCTGGTCGGTCAGCTAGCCCGATGAAAATACCAGTTACTTACTGCAACCCTAAATCTATGATTAGAAGCAGAGAGATGTTGCCCTAGAAGAAGCAACTCTAGTGAGGAAATCATGGCCGGCATTCTGTGCTGGAGGATGTGCCAAAATAGCCATTAGGCTAATGGTAATGTAGAGAAATAATGGAAGAAAAGCCTGGACTTCAAACCAGGAATTTCAGGCAGGTAAGGAGCAAGGGAGAGAATAACTCCCTTTGGTATGGACGTTGGGCTTTGTAAGTTTGCTGACCTTTTACAAGCACAAAAAAGCCTATATAACATATACGTATATATATACATAAAAGACAAAAAAAAGTACAATATGGGCTCTTTAAATATTAAGGATGACTTGCTGTGAACAAATCTCATGAAAGGACCAAAACCAACGAAGAATTTGTGTATTTGAAGCCTGAATAATCTTATTTCTCTGTGCCATAAAGCTCCATTGTTGCCCAGAAACTATTACAAGCACATCACTGAGCCGCACTATCACAATGGGAGACATGTTTTATCCTTAAGAAAAATAAAGGAGATCTAGTTTGCTTTGCAGAAGTGATAACTTTCAGCCTCTGGAGAGTCATTTCTGAAGGCGCAAGTTATTATGCATCCACTGGAACATAGCTTGTATTGTAAGCAATCACTGTTTTTTCTTTTGCATTCCATGACTGAGCCCAAAGCTTCCATGCATCTAATTGTTCGGTCACTAACAATTCCCTATACACGTTCTATCACGCGCAATACATGCAAAGCTTAAATCGCAAATGAAAATGTCAACATGGTGGAAAGTACTGCGCACGTCGACTGTACAGAAGAAAGACTCCAAGCCAAGTGTGCAAAATGTTCACTGCTCTGAAATAACTCTGTTTTGTAAAGGGATGCCTCGCTTAGAGTAATTCAGAAAGATGAGAAGCAAACTACTCAAGGAGAAAATAGAATTTTTGCAAGGCAGGGGATTGTGTTTCTGATGTTTGAAGCATGGCCATATTAGTAAAGGCTGCAAGGAGAAGCTGCGCTGACAAGTTTATTCATTCATGTATCCTGTTGTTCTTCACATGACAAAATGAGATGATTGAAGTGACCAGGTGGCCGATGGTAACGGTCAGAAAGCATCAGGCACTAGTGCTCTGTGAACAGAAGAACATCTGTATTACTTCACCTGAAACCAGTGGAATTGGTAAAATATAAGGTGAAAAAGTGATTTATAAGTTGGGTGTAACAATTAGCCAGATTTAAAACATTCCTACAGCGTCTACACTGAAGGCATAGTGAGCAGTACGATAGCATAGCAGCAGCTCTGGCAGGTCTCTCAGTGTCTACATATGGATGCTTTCAGACACAGTATTGAGCTGCAGGTCACCCATGTTTTGGCAATACTCAGAGCCCAACACGCAGTCACTGTAGTTACGCTCGTAAAGAGCAATAAAATAGATTGGAAATGAAAAACTACACTTTGACTCATGTTTGCGTGCATATAGCGAGTAAAATGCAAGCCGTTACATAACCAGTGTAGGCAGCGGGACCAATTTAAATTGAAGAGTATCTGTTCTGTCACACGGTCAATTGAAAAATGCGACTAAAATGCTTTCCGTGCAGAGAAAGCATTTTGTAGTGCTTACAGTGGTTGGGAACATCACTACAATGCTAAATAACTCTGAAAATAGGTGTTTAGATTAATCAGAAGTTTAGTAAAGAGACAAGAGATGTGAATACCCCTGAAATGAAATGACAGCCTCGTTTTGATTTGTTTTCTTGGCTGAAGAGGAAACACTAGATTGTAGATAAAAACAGGTAGTCCTAGTTGAATATTACAGAGCCATATTACTAAGTTTCATCACACCAAATCAGGGCTCTTTTTTTCTTATCCATACATCCTTATCAGTCCTCACCAAATGCCAAGAACACATGGAGAACACTTTTAAAAATGTGTTGCAACACCTATCTCCTGCAGGAAAAAAGACAGAAGCTTGTCTGGCTAACACGCACGCAGCCACCAGTGTTGCTGTTGTGAGAGAGATAAGGGGAGAACAGGGGTGGACTCGGTGTTGTGTTTGAACTTCAGATAGCTACAGTGATGACTTAATTCTCTTTTCTGTCTCAGTCCTGCACATGCTGACTAATCCATCTTCTCAGCCACAGTATTTGTCAAAGGGCCTGGGTGGCGTGACCTGCTTCCCAGGGTGATAAAATCAAAATCATCCGATGCGTGGCCACTCTCACCTCTCACTGCCTGTATCTGGATGCATGCTTTCACAAGCACTTTCAATATAGTTTTGTATATAGTACTAAAGAAGCACCAGCTACAGCATATATCAGGTTTATTTGTCTGTATGCCGTGTTTCGCATGCAGCATTTTATTAAACATTCAAATGAGTTCTACATGTGTATACATGTGTATGAAACATGCACTGAAGTGTATCTGGCCCCATCCCTTGGGCACCTGCCCTCCACC
>OMNN01002309.1:0-13271 GCA_900302755.1 Chromis chromis | reverse complement strand
GTGTCATTTTAGATGATGGAAAAACCCTTATGTCTCCACTGGGTGCAGACTCCTTATCCATTTCTTCCATCTTGCTGGAGAGGGAATGCACTTCTATTAAAAGTGTCATTTCAACTCCAGGCCAGAGAGAAAGCTAATCACACATGTGCAATAAAGCATGATCTAGTTTACTTGTTCTGGTTACCTGCTTGTGTGTGCAAGACAGTTAGCAGCATGTGTAGTATTCGTTTGGGCTTCTAAGTGTGTATGTGCTGATCCACAAATGAAAGCACAGGGAAACATTTAGGAGGAGGCATTATGGAGAACTAAAGCTGCCCCAGCATGATTTAAGATGCCACCACTCGCAGCTAATGACCTGAGTGAGATTACAAACACCGAAACAATCCACTGTACGAGCTGCAGAAAACAGTGCTGGCGGCAGGGATAAAAAATGAAAGACTGCTGCTGACAAAGAGCTGAGAGCAGAAGGGACGAGAGACATGAAATATTATACAGAAACAGTGGGAAGTGGTGTCGAAAAATGCTTTTAAAATTAGAGAAAAATAGTTAGAGGGAGCATAGAGAGGAAAAATCAACAGCTAGGTGTGAAGTCGTCCTCAGCAGGCATCATAAAGAAGTACAAGGTAGAATGACAGAACGCCGCTGTTCCTGAGTGCACCTATGAATGGCTGAAACACATCAAAATTCTTATTGAGGACCACATACTGACTGTATGTAAAAAGAACAAAAACGGAAGGTTTTGAATAGGAGAAAATCATTCAGGTACTGTGAAAATATGTGGCATAAAACATTACCAATGACCTGTCCCACTCCCAGTTGCATTGCACAACAGAACAATATCAGGACAT
Source organism: Chromis chromis (assembly GCA_900302755.1). Lineage (NCBI taxonomy): Eukaryota > Metazoa > Chordata > Actinopteri > Pomacentridae > Chromis > Chromis chromis. Next base: position 12,423 of record OMNN01002309.1, on the reverse strand, counting down.
AATTAGTTCCAAGTGCCAGAATCTAAATTAGACATTTGAACTATAGTAATTTTGTGGGCAGGCCCATCTGTCGAGCTCTCTGCATTTTTCAATTTGTTCGATTAAAGCAGTGTTAAAAGAACAGTGCTGCATTGTGAGAAATGCACTTACTGCATATATAGTAAGTCAACAGCAGTAGGAGCCAGCAGTTGGATTAATCTAGCTTAGCATAAAGGCTGGAATCAGTAGGAAACAGCTTGCCCGGCTCATTTGCTTAACACAAAACAGAAATATCAAAATGACAAACTGTTAGTTTTACAAGGGGTTACCGACTGGAACTATTTGTTGGCAAGAAATCGGGTGCAGAGACTTCCTGGAGTCTTCTCATCAGTGTGGGGTTGCCGGGCAACCAGAAGAAACTTCCAGTCTTTACAATAAACTTATCGTCCCCTGTTCCTTTTGTTTCAACTTAACACACATACATAAGAGTTGGGTCGATTTTCTCATATAAGCCTCAGAAAATAGCCAATAAATGTTGAATTTTGAATTCCTTCTCTAAATGTGGCTCTGATGATAACCCTGGATGGTCAATCAAAGTGTCAGCCTCTCAGTCTATCAATTTATCTTAATATAAGCGCGGAAGTAAGATGAAACAGTGTCTGTGTGAGTATGCAATCGTTTCTGATGGCTCACTTTCTCTTGATCAGCGGAGATGGAGCGACAGAGTTTAGGAGTTATCAGATTGACACTGATAGGGGCGGATGGAGAAGCAGGGAGGAAATATTGAGAGTGGACAGACAAAAAGCTGCAGATCAAGAGAGCGATGATGGTCAGCACTAAGGCAGGACAGACAAAGAGAGAGAGAGCACCCCATTCCACTGCTCTCTCTCTCTCTCTCTGATCAAAGCGTTTTGTTAAAAGACTCGTCCTGTCAAAAAGATTTTTATTCTCTTTCAACACTTTTCATATAATAACAACCTTTTATTCTCTCCTCTTCGTATGGCTGTCACACTGCAGCACCAGCCCTCCAACACAACAGACAAGGTGCCAGATACGTTATCTTTTCACCGAGAACAGATTACAAGGCTCGCTCTTTATCTTTGAAACTTAACAAAGTTCGTGTTTGTTAATTTCTTTTTTTCCCCGCAACTGTTAAAATTCAATAATAATCCTCACAGTGATGAATGTGAGCTCCAAAAATCTGAGGAAAAACAATCCCACATGTGCAGGCAACTCAAAAAAGAAAGAATAAAAAGTAATATAAAACATATTCTGTTTTTATTTGACGTCTTAAAATGACAAACTGCTTTACCTCTTTATGCGAGAGGAGAGACAGCGGTGAGAAAAAAGTATTAAATCAGCAACACGCATAAAGTGAAGACAATACAATTCCATCTTCTCAGTCTGTTGTCTTTGCATGATGAATGGCACCTCAATTTCAGCTCCCGTGCAGGTTGGCGGTGAAAAATAATAAAAGGTTTTGAGAGTTGAACTCGCTCAACAACAGGCTAATATGTGACTGTATACCAGAAGCTTGCCAAGCATTTATAATAGGTTTCAATCTGAAGAAGTTCTGACGTGACTCAGCCTTTCACATGCACACAAGGATACACACCACAATTACCAAGGCCATATCAATTATTCACAGACTACCACATGTTCAGACATTCACAGACAGCTATGCCTACGCGCCCAGTCCCACGAGTTAGTCTGAGGTTTAAGCAGATGAAACTACCAGTGCAGATTTTAATAAGGCCATATAGGCAATCTCCTGTTACACACATGGAGACTCACACTTTGCCACAGGGAGCTAAAGCCCTGGTATTCTACTGGGAAAGATGTGCTATTCTATATATGAGGCTATCATCGCTGTAAATGTCTGTACTTTGAAATACAATCTGTGCAAAGGAGTAAAGATATAACACTACAGCTGTACTATACATTAGCTCTCGACAACATGTGGCATTATGTGATTTCAGGAACTGAAGCTATTTGAATTGAATCACAGGTACGGTGCACTTATGAATGTAATAAAAGATGTATGAAGTCATTTATCACATTTCTAAAGGAAAATTTCAAACGTTTGTGTTTTAAATGTGAGAATTTAATTATAAACTTTGGGTTTCAGGCTTCCCTTCTGGCTCTGGGATTTTTGTACAAAACAATGGATTGATCAGACAAAAATAACAACTGGCGGACTAATTTATAATTTATAAAAATAATAAAGTCATTATTGATGTTAATAATCATTTAGGGCAGCCCTAGTGAATAGCTTTCCCTGCAGTGAATACAAAATGAACCATAATGTGGCCGGGACTTGGACTGCGTCTGTGTCTTCTGCATCTGAGCTTCGAGCCTGAGGTGCTGAGCTGTCACTGGCCGTGGTGCTGATTTTGAAACTTGGACTAATCCGGCTGCATTTCACTGCACTGTCAAAGTGGCCCTGATTGTCTGGCTTCAATTCAACATGAACAACAGCTTGATTGATTACACACGCCTCGGTAACAATATGGCTGCAGCTCTCACATGATTAGAGAGCCGCTCATTTTAGTTTCCTGCACTCGGGATTTTAACGCATTTCCCCAACCTCCCCTCACACCTCAGCGTGCCTTTTCATTATCTTAACAGCCTTGACAATTATGCACGACAGTGAGTTAATGGAAATGTATTGATTTTTTATTGATTCATTGCTGACCTATTGAAAAGCTTGCTATTGATTGCAAATTACGTCCCAAGGATGCAGCATATATGAATATCCAATAATGCACTAAAGACAAACCACCGCCTTGTTAAAGTGATTTATCAGCTTGGTTCTGCACAGTGATAAAATAAAATGGGGGGGTGGGTCTGTAGTCATTCCAAGATTAATGCAGGAATACTTAGTACTCAGAGGTTGGGCCACACCCATCTTCAAACTCAGCCATCATATCAATGTCAACTACACTCCTGTAAAGTCTCGTAACACTCTCATGTTGACTAAATCTGCCCTGAGATGGAGAGACAGATGTTTAAACTCCTGCCAAATACCAAAACCACCTTTGGATTATGTGTCTCCAGGACAACATTTTGACAAAACACGCACACGCAGGCTGACAAACTGAAAACAACCCCAGATATGCTATCACAGCTGGTAATCACACCACCAGTGATGCGACAACACAAGGCTGAATGTAATTGGAAATAGCCATTTCAAGTCTGATATGTCAGTGCATCAGCAGGGTGTGTCGAAGTGTCACTGCTTAGATCTGCAAAAATGGGCAATCCATTATTGTTAAAACAAACAAAAAGGTGCCATCAAACAGTGGGACGTGGCTTTATTTCCAACAACATCATACTGGTTTGTGTAACCAAATTTTATTAAATTTCGGTGGCTGCACCAAACTGAGACTCAGCAGATCCACTCGAACTTCCCATCTACAGCAGCACCAGTCAAGAAACAAGCTGCTGAGGAGTAAGAGTCGGGCACGCTTAGTTAATGGGAAACAGTAATAGTGTGAGTGACACTCTCCTTTTTATTGAAAAAAGTGGGAAAATTAGAAGCAAGAGCAGAGTCACCAAGTAATAGTCCTACACTTAAACCTCTGTAAAATTGCACGATGGTAATATCACATTTATTGAGCTTTAGAGGAAGGTAGGTGATTTTTTTCACATTTAAACAGAGTCAGGCAAGCTGTTTCTCCCTGTTCCTTTCTTTATGATGATCTAGCCTCACCAGGCGCTGGCTCTAGTTTCATACTGAATGCCATCAGTCTGAGTTATATCAATCTTTTCAGCTAACTCCTGGTAAAAGAGTGAAGACACATTTTTTTCAATAACACTTATTTGTACTTGTACCAACAGAGACATTGGTATGTTTGTAATATTGTGAATTTCTCTCTGGTATTCCCTATCATCTATGTCTACATGCTGTGGAGTGGTGAAATACTTCAAAGGTCAGGTTGTGTAATACTGCACGCAAACCCAATGTGAGTTAAAAGAACCATAAAGTAGCATAAAGCTGCACATAAAATCCAACAGTACTAAACTACATGCACACACCTTTGCACACTAATACAACCCGAGCAACATGCACATAAATGCAGACTATAAATTTCCCTCAGTACCAGTATCACACTTTCTACGCCAGTATGTGGAGTTCATGAACCATGAACAGGAGGATTCATGACATATTGTCCTCATACATAATTAAATAGCCCTCCATCACTACTATATATTCCCCCCTGGCAGCTTACAGTCTTAAGGTCAATGTTCAGAGTTCATAACTATACTGCCAATGCCATGGATGCTGCAGCCAAAAAAACGTGAGCTGTGAGTGGATAGATATGTGATTTGCATTTTTGTGTAACTCACTGATGTTTCCTACACCTGCACGTGAGACATTACAACAGTAAAAGCTGAAAGTGGTTTGCCAAATTATACATTTATTCTGCAAACTGCAGGTCCTTTCAGCATCAATTCTCATGAATTATTCATCAGCTGACTGGTAGGTAGAATCATTCTGTACTATCTGTTGCATTAATTCAGGACAAATGCATTAGAAAAACAAAAGAGCATAGAAAGCATGACGACACATTGTTTCCTCGAGCTGGTTTCTCCTTTAAAGACCCATATATTTTAGAGAGCATTAAAAAACACAAATTTACCAAGGTCTTGTTTCACTTCTCCATGATGTTGCGTGGACGGGTGCCAAATAGGAAAATATAAAGTCTTTGTGTGACTAAATAAAGGAATGAGGTGTTAATTGGCAGCTTATGTTCTCGTTTTGGCTCATTAGCGAGATAATGTTTTAATTGAAATCTCATAAATGCAGCATTTGCCGGTTAATTCAGACATAAACAAGCAGGCTTTGAGACATCCTCCAACTCTGAGGCCTGTTTACACAAGGAGGAAAAGAGTGACAGAAAGGGGAGAGGACCCTCCCTGAGGCATGTGTGTGACAACACATTGTTTCCTCCACTTGTCCTCAACACTCAGGAAGCATTTTTCTCAACTTATTGGGATGTGTCAGCATGTGTGGAGGAAACAGAGAATAAGAGTGAGGTGATTTTGGGAGAAACAACACTGACCTCCAAAGCAGTGCAAAACTTAAGTAACAGCAGGCTGGAATACTGGATGAGCAGCGAGTTTTCTTTGCACTGTACACAGGCTGAATTCCCCTCCACCTTATTTACCTAATGTATAATGTTTGTTTATGTAAATTGTGTTTTTTTTATTTAGTTTTTCAATTAGGATTTGTAATTCGTTCGTTTGATTTGTAACTATTTTCCTGTAAGCAACATCTTAATGTATTATGTTTACCTGGAAATAGAGAGTAGCTATTACTATTATCCTGTGGAACAACACTATTTAGAGGAACACACCATTTGTCATTTATTTTTGGATTTATGTTACGTGCACTTCGTCCACTTAAATAAACTCAGTAACAACAGAATGCACACAAAGACTCTAATGTAACGTGAATATTATGGGTGTCATTAAGCATAGAAAATTTAATCAGATAATCAGAGCTTGGTAATTGGAACAATCCCTGCTGTCCCAATCTTAATGATTTATCACAATGTGTAAATGAAGCACAACGAGTGCTACACAGAGGGAGTCTGATGCAAAGACTCAGATCCGCCTGTGAAAAATCTGTTTGAACACTTTAGCAGCTCCAGCAAAATGACATGTGATATTTAAAAGAGCCCAGCCCCCTTCTTAATATAGATGTGACACTTAGAGGAAATACAGATCAGTTTTGCAAGTTCTATCTGAAGTATGCAACTTAAAGAATATTTGATATACTCGAAAAAGAATACACATGTATAGGCAAAAGAAAGCTTTATATACAAAAAGGTTAGTTAGATCTACAACTTCTGCAATCTTGAGCTGAGATCTTCTACTTTACAATATCTACTGAAGATACAAAAATGGGTGGTGCCACCTATGGGTGACAAAATGCATTTTGCTTCTTGGTTGAACTATAATATTGTCAGAATTCACATTAATAATAGGACATTTTTCCAAACATCATTAGGTTAAATTGCTGTGTAAGGTGAACTCTCATACACAGTCACTCCTCGCAGCTAAACTACATGACAAGCGCTGCAACAGTGTACCTTTTTATGTAACAGATTTATTTTTAGCAATAGAGAGATATATTAATTTTTTTAGCAGCACATTCCATCCCCCATGCATTTTGCATAAGATGGAGTGTTATCTATGCTTTATGATTATGGGAAGCAATGGAATAAGAAAAGGAAAGAGATGCACAAAGAGAGAGGAGATGGTAACCAGAAGAAAGGAGCAGGAAAAGACAGTGGGAGAGAGAAAGATAAGAAGACAGAGAACAAGACAAGGGATTCACTATATGTTGAATTTTCTTTACATAATTACTGCACAGCACTGCAAATGTATAAATAAATTAAAAACCTGTGTGATCTCCTAAGAGGGTGAGGAGATGAAGAAGAAGAGAGAACTGATATGAGGAGGCAGTTAAGACAACTTAATGTAGTATGATGATCAAGAGTAGGATAAAAAAAAAAAGAAGCTCAAAATCAAAATGTGTGTCATAAAAAGCCAAATAAAAAATAGACAGAGGTATGAGTTTGAAACAAATAGAATTAAAAGAAGTATTAAAGTTGCCAAAAGAGGATGAAGGAAGATTTGCCATTTCCCCTGATTCTCTTTCCAATATTGCTTCTCCATTTCTGAGTCTACATGAAATCTGAGGCTTAAACTTGTGAAAATCTCAGCTGTCAGTGCTGCAAATATGTGATTATTACAGGAGCAAGACACAAGCTCTGACAGAGATAACATTTTTATTAAATTTGCCAGCCAGATCTAGTAAAGACCACTTTTTTTTTAACAGTCCAGATAAAATTTAAAAGGGTTTGACTCTGTAACACATCCGATAATAAAAGAAACACTGGCTGACAGTGTATCAGCAGGTTGGTTGTATGTTTGTTTAAGGAGTAAGAGTAGATCGCATTACTGGTTACCAGAAATATCTTACAAAATGTAGACAGTAGCAGTTGTTGAGGGGATTAACAATGTCAAATAATATTGAACTTAAAGGTTTCAGTTCTTATCAGATGTACTTTTTGCCACTCTGAGCAGACCACAGGGCTCCGATCATATGTTCACACACCAGCGCTTACACACTACCTATTTGCTGCAATGTGAACTGTGCCTGTAGCACTGCATTATAAATGCACATACTTATTGAAAAGCATGTGCACAGACGCGAGCACACACCTACGCACAAACACAAACATGCACACACAATCTGTGGGACGTATTTTCCTGCCCAAGGAAGACACAAAACATCTCTGACAGTCCATAAATCGCAGCCACACTGACATGAACGCACAAGCATTAGGGATGCATTTGGCAGCATGCGGGGCAGGTAATAAGTTGGAGGGACATGGGAGGAAAGTGCTTCTCTTGCAGAAATGTACAACAATAATGACGGGCTATTAAGTTAATTTCACGCTGACAGACTGATGTCTCCCTCTGAGAATTCATATCAGGTAAACAGACATCCAAGAACAAAAATCCTTTGTCCTGTAGCTTCTTCCATGGACCTAACACAGGCGAGGCTAAAGGTTCAGCTGCCACTGCTGCCACCCACATTGTAGATTTGACCTCAAAAAACATAATCAGCCATTCAAATGCAGCACCATTTAAAGAGGTCAATGTGAAGCAAAGATTTACCCTGAATGCATATTTTAAAGCTACTTCTTAATATGATATGAGTAAAGATCTCCTGAGCTTAACAGCAATGTGGTACTGATGCTGTCAGATGTGGAGAGATGCTTCGTAGACCGTCCTTGGACACATGGTGGGAATATTGGATGGGAACATTTTCTGATTCACAGCTAGGTGCCCTACATACAAATAAAAATAATTTCTGTGCAGTCATCAGCCCACAGAGGGAGTCACTCATTGAGTGCATTAAATTCAAAAACTCTCACTTGATGATCTTCCACTCAAGTCGGATCCAGCTTAGGGAGGAAAAAAATTCAATTGAATCTAATTTGTGGTAATTCACTTAAACTTTTGAGGGTGTTTGCAGTGGATTTGTTAAATGCCGTTACTTACTTATAAAAAAAAAAAGACCTCCATCGTCATGTAAAGTTCCACTGCACGTGTTAACATCACACACACACACACACACACACACAAGCAGACCTTATGCACATTCAATCAAGGATTACAATGCTATTCATTTAACCAGGCTATACAAATGCAAATGTCTGACATGTGAGCCCAGGCACTCTGGTTGTGTGGTTCAACATCACAGCCACACTGTTCTGTGAGACACTTTGATAAAGCCAGATCAAAGGAGAGTGAAGAAGAGGCATTCAAGACCTCTGACAATAGCCCTCCTGTGCCTGTAACTGGCTTATAAAAGCACATGAATGCATAAAGATGAGGTTTTAGGCTACAAATGTCTCTAAGCAAGCATTATACAGGTGTTGTGGATTTACAGAGACTACAAATCACTCATACATAGATGCACCCACACATGCCCAGATGCCCAGATGAAAATATGTTCATTCACACTACATTACACACCTTTGCACAGGTGATGATGTGAAAAGGTTAAGTGTGTCAACTAAATGTGGCTAACTCAGGCAAAATACACGAGTCCAACATGAATTCTTAATATTAAGATGCATTTTTGAATAAATTCTGATACGTATGTCCTGGAATTTGATGTTGCACATGCACTTCTTTGCATAAGCTCCATCTTCCCCCAATTTAACATTTACACTCACCCATCTCTACAAATCCTCTTTTCGTCATATTCTGCCTCTTTGGTTCCCTGTCATCCTTTTCTTTCCCCCTCTCTTTTTGCTTACTCTTTTTATCTGTCGACATTTCATTCTTCAATCTTCACCCTTTGTGTAACCCTCTTGCTATTTTAAGATTGGATGCCTGTAATCAACGCTCATCTTCTGATTTGTTTCCATCTCTTTTTGTCTGTGCTCTCAATAAATGATTAGAATTTGTTGTTTTCTCTTTCAACACACTTTCTTTCTCACCCCTTCTTCCATTTTTCTCCATCCCTGTCTTCCTCTCCAGCATCATGTTCCCGCTTTTCCCCGTCTCCATTTTTATCCTCCACTCTTTGCGCATCCCCACACTTCCAAACCTTTAAGCTCCCCTCTGAGTGTGTTATGCTGGCAGCTTTGCCACACTTTTATTCATTTTCAACAACATTATTCCCTCTATCCCCTCTTAATGACTGCCTTACATCCACTGATTTATGCACTAAGTACACACTAAAGAAACCAAATATGTGGCACAGCAGCTTCTTCAGCATTCATTTTATACCCTCACACATCTTTCCACTCATCTTCGTTTGGAGAGCAGCAGGATAGCAGTAGGGCTGCCTGACATATTTTACTACACGTCCCTGGGCATCTATTTTTTTAGTTCATTGCCAGTCTCCCCTCTCCTGTGTTCTTTTACCTTTAGCAGGCGTACAGATGGCAGGAAGGCTGCATGGCACAGTTTTCTGATGGTCCAGTTGATTGGCCGTGGTGCGTCCAGCTGGTTCATGGTGTCCACTCTTCACGCTGCAGCCACTGGTGCCCGGCAGCTTTTCCCGGCACCAGGATCAATGCTGCCCCACTAGGGGGGCAAAAATGGGAGAGGGTCTCCAACTCCAACTGCCGAAAGGCACGCAAGTCCCAGGGCATGACCCTTGATGGACAACCATCAACCACTACCGCCACCACCACTGCCACCACCTTGAAGCCTTTACTTCCCCAAGCAGATGAAGCGCTCACCTGGGCAGCTCTCTGCCCCTCTCAGCTCCCTTAGCTGCACTCTTCTCTTCTCAGGCTCAAACAGATCCAAAGAATCCAAGGCAAGTCAAACCTGGAGCACCAGGAACATCTGATTCCTCTTCCACCAGAAGCTGAAGTCTGCTCAGCTCTGGCTGGAAAAAAAAACACCCAGAGTGTACAGTATTTCCCCAAACAATGGAGCAGAGCGCAGCAATGCACAACAGAGATAAGAGCGCGTAGAGAGAGATGTGAGAGAGATGCAGGTAGAGAAAGAGAAAGAGAGAAAGAGAAGGAGGAGAGATGGAGATGTGGGGAGAGGAGAGACGAGCAGTGCAGTGCAGTGCAGTAAAGAGAGAGGGGAGAGGAAAAGGAGAGCAGTGCAGAGCGCATAAACGGAGCAGCCTGACAGGCAGTGGCTTAGATTTGAGGCTGCATGCACACTACTGTCTCCAAGATGAAAACAGAGAGAATGGAAGAGAGAGAGAGAGAGACAGAGAGAGAGAGGGAAGGGGAAAGATCAAATAAGATCCAATACAACTGATGAACAAGCTGAAATTGAAACTATGGAGATAGGATGGAGGAGGAAAAAATGCCTCTGCACATGGAAAAAAAAGAGGAGGGATGGAGAGACAGAGAAAGAAGGCAAGATGGAGAGAGTGAGAAGAGAGGGGAGAGATGTGACGAGGCACTGTGGTGGTCAAAAAGGGAAATAGGTGAAGCGGAGTCAAAGCTGTGTTTTGTAGCGGGAATTCAGCTGGAGCTTGAAGATGGAAGCACATTAAACAACTTGGTGCTGTGGCACTGGAGAGCAGTACGACCTACTTACAAATTAGCATGTTAGACATCATATTTATGCATAAAAAACTGTAAAGTGGTTTGAAAAAAAATGCTAAAATGAGACTGTTGATGTGACTGTCATACTGCATAAACTCATTTTTAATGCCTCGAAGCATCCCTTCCTCCTCCTCCCTCATTTGATGCAATTCATTTTGCTGTATTGGCATGAATGTTCAACTGCAATTACAAAATTACTAGTAAAGGCACTGTTTCTATGATTTCCTTCAACCTTTAATAACAAATATTTGAATGAAATACATCCCAAGCGATTCTCGATTGCCATTCTTGACAGAAGAATTTTTAAAAATGTACACTTGTTATATCTATGTTTAAATGGTAATACAAGCAAACCTTTAACTGTATCATACAACATCAGCTAATTAACTGTTGTAGCATTGGTCCTACTTCTCAGTTTAATGTCAAAGTCAGAATGATATAAAAAAAAAAAAAAGGTTTACAGCTTATAATATCATATCTATACAATACAATTTACGATCCAGAAAGAACAACAGCTAACCACGCGCTTCACACCCAATAACCCCTTATTTATGAACTGTAACAACTCTTTATTTTTAGTTTTACACAGTACAGCTTTTTAGCACCTCATCGCCTACACTCATTTCACATGTTAGTATACACAAATATTATATATTTGCCATCTGTTTCTATGAAAACCTGAGATTATCAGCTTTGATTAAAGGGTAATTGATTATTCTCACTGTTTTAGGTCTCACAATCACCCACAGAGCAGTAGGGATCTCAAATCTATCCACAATGGCAAATCTTATCAGTGTAGTGCAGCTCTCAAAGAAGCCTGATTGTGAAGCACAGTGACAAAAAAAGAAATAAGAAAACAAGCCATCTATTTTTGCCTCATCTTTGCTGGTCTTTATTTCTATTTCTAGCCACTCAGACGGTCTCCAGCTAATTACTGATACACAAAACTTAAACACACAAATGCTTGTTATAATAAAAGATAGGGACGAAATTTAAAAAGTTCTCTTTAAGAAAGATCTGACATGTTTGGAGTAGTTGAGGGATAAATCAATGCGATCCTCTGGTGTGGAAATAGAAGCATGAAGGTGTCAGAGGTGCTGATGACAAAATATGACATCTCCTGTTAGATGCTCAACATACTGTCAGTGTTTAAAAATGGCTCAAGTTAGTGTCACAATGAATGCAGCTGCACAAAACGTCAAACTACCTTAAAATACCTGAACAACGCTAACATTAAATCTGTGCAAATAAACAGCAAGCATCATATTCTAATATGGACTCAAAATACAAAAGGAGGAGTTTGCATTATATTTGAGCCCTCATAAAAGGGAACCCTGGGGGGAAAATGAAGCTCACGCATAGTTAAAGCACCTCATTCAGGGATGTCAGATGATCCTGGAAGAAGTGAGCTTTTTTTTTTCCTCTTTAAATTAACAAGAAACAATAGCTGCTGCAATGCAACACTATGACAAAACCTGAATGACACATCGCCACGTTGCTCTTAAAGTGCATCTCACTGGTATTTAAATGTGTCAGTAATAGAACAGAACATCTCACTTTCGTTAGTAAATGTCCTAATCACACTCTTGAGTCACCACCGCACAGTAGGTGTTGTGCCTTGTCAGTTAAGGCCTGACATTAAGAGTATCCACCTCACTGACCAATGGCTCCCCCGAGGACTGCTGAGACCTCTGGGAGATCTAACTGTCAACCATGTGGTGTGTGTGTGTGTGTGTGTGTGTGTGTGTGTGTGTGTGTGTGTGTGTGTGTGTGTGTGTGTGTGTGTGTGTGTGTGTGTGTGTGTGCGTGCGTGCTTGCGTGTGTGTGTGTG
>OMNN01002301.1:12255-35910 GCA_900302755.1 Chromis chromis | reverse complement strand
CATTTTATATAAAACATAAAATATATATCATAACTATTATATGTATGATTGTATTATGTTTACTGTTTTTAATGTTTATTGTCATTATTAGTGAGAAAAGCTCATTTCTTGCCTTGGTAAGACAACACACACATCTTCCAAATCGCCGTTGCCATCATGACCATCATCGTTGCATCATCATTAACATTAATATAATCAGCATCAAAAGAAAACGTTAACTGTGCCCATCACCACCGCTGTCATCACCCTAATTTTCTTCATCAAAATTTTAATCACTACCGCTATGTTCCCTGCTGTTTTCATTATCCTCATCATCATCTTCATAAACATCATTAGCATTATCGCCATGATCAACGCTGATTTTTATTTGTGTAAATAAACACCAAATAGTATTTTTGTAGTTAGGATTCTGGAGGGGGGGTTGACAGACTGGTGGAGAGAACACTAGCTGGTAAATTCTAAAAGCAGAAATTCATCAAACGGCATTTTAAATTAATCTGGAGGGAAAATAAACAGGCAGCAGACTACAATTTGTGGTGTAGAAAGGCTCTGAAAATAGTTGCCCCTGCATGATTTTTTTTGAGATCCTCCCCTCAGCCTGGTGGTTTTAAAATGCAGATGGCCAAAAACAACCTTTCGCAAAAGGTCTTTCGTCCCTGGGGCTGTCAGCATCCTCGGCGACACCGGATGAACTATTACTGCTGCATTATGGGGAATGGATGTTTACCTGTCCTGAATCTATAATGTATTAGCTAAAGAGTTTTAATTTATGTGTTTACCGGCTCTGAGATGAGACTCGAGACAAATTTCCAGCCCGGATTAGACAATGATGACGGACGTTATCATCAACTCCTGATCCGTATGCTCATCATCGCTAATGCACATCCATATCACCTTCATCATATCGGAGCGATCAATATCATCAGCGCGGTCATCATCATCACCTGCTCTGTCTGGAGGCAGATCAGATTAGTGGCTGATTCTTTAATATATAGCCCTCGGAGTCTTTGCTTGGAATTTGCTCAGGATTAGACCTGAGGTGAGGATTATTCTGCAGGTCAGATGGAATATTGCTGCAGTCAAAAAACCCGAACCAGAAGGCGGCATGAATACGGACACCTCAGAGAGCCGTAGAGGAAACATAGGGCCGAGTTAGTTAGCAGCCTCAGCAGCACTGAGCAGAATTAAGTAGCGACAAAAATCACAAGTGTGCTGCAGCATCTGTTGGCTTCTGCCGTATTATGCTCCATTAGCATAGTGTAAAATGAGGGGGCTTGTTTACAGCGGCCCCATTCCGGATGAAACGAAGGTAGTGGGGCGTCCGCAACTTGGCTGGGAATTAGACGCTTTCTCTCCGCCTTGTCTGATGGATTACAATGCAAATGACTCACTCGCTCCTTCTTTTGTTTGACTTTCCACTCCCACTGTTTGAAAATCTACCGGGGATATTTTTGGACGGAGATGAAAAAACTAGTTTTCATTACCGCCGCATACACACTCGCGAGCCAATGGTCTCGTGATGCTTTTTCTCTAGTCTGACACGGAGGAAAAACAACCCCGTTGATGATGAATACGCAGACCAAACTTTTTTTTTTAAGGATGATCTCGGTTGCCAAATTTTTAAAACAAAACATCTCGGCGATTACGAGCTTGAAAGCTGCCGAGGTCAACTCTTCCAGTTTAGGCTCACCTGCTATGATGCCAAGTGGAAAACAGCGGAAGGGGAGGTGGTGCTCAAACTCTCAAAACACATCTTCCTTTCGTCTCGTTTTTAAATGGAAACTTTCTCATCCTAAAAGCTGCACCAGAGGGCACCTTTAACATCGGGTGAGGTGCCATGCTAAAGGCCAGTGTTTCCCCTGTAATACCAGCCCCTCGACGCTCACCTGCTGAGCCCATCCAACCATGCGCTTATGGCTGCTTTCTTTCTCCAGCTACACTGCTGTATGTTTGTTGGAGAAGTAATCTTTCTTTTCCTGCAGATTTTTTCCCCAAATCTTCCCTCTGCATCTCTTTGATTCTCCTGCCCTTCACCACCACCAACTCTCATCTTGCTTCTTCCTTATATATATTTATATAAAAAATGAAATAGCCTCATCTTAGTTATACACTCAACTTTTTTGTCCTTCTTCATATTCATGCTCCGAGTGTCCCTAATCCTTCAAGCAGATCTCTTTCACTTTTTTTGTTGTCTCTCAGGGCCGGTCCGAGGCGTAGCTACTAGCCAGGCGGCGGTGTATGTGTTATTATCAGCCTCCAACTGGTCGATATGAAGATGGAGCAGGAGGAGTCCCATCAGAGCATCAGGCAGACAGAACTGAAAGAGTCCCATTCTTTCGCTCGGGCTAACACAATCAAGCACAACCAGCCGGGACCTGAGGAAAAAAGTATTAGAGGGGAGCAAGAAACAAGGATGGCGCACGAATGACAATGCCTATTGTTTGCGATGTATTCAGCGCAGTCTGGCATCTTTCAAATTCTGGGCTGGTATCTCCCCATTTCATCCTCCTTTTATTCATGCGTTCATTCATTTCCATCCCGTCCGCCGGCCCTCTCCATCTTTCTTTTTTTTTTAAGGACCCCTCGGCCTCTCTGGCTTCCTCCACCTCCTGACTCCAACACTTTTCTCTCCCTCTTCATTAAAACAACAACTCCTGGGATATCCCCGGGTTGTTTCGGAGCACTTACATCATCATCACCGCCACTGCCACAGTCATTATCATCAACAAACCTCATTAGCGGAAGGTAGCAACAGAAGCAGCAGCACTGCGGCGCGGTATCCTTACTCATTCCTTCAACCTGCTCCCCTGCATGAACAATCAAAACGCGGGAGGGGGGGGGGAAGTTAAGTAAACATCTCGTATCGCATTACCGATTCAGTGCCATGCTGCTGACATACTAAACAGATCATTACACTCCTATGGGCAGATCAAATGATGATGATATTTTCCAGCGTGCGCTCTTGCCAGCGGGGCAGGATTGAAGATCTGAGAAAGAGCACCTTTTTGTGAAAAATGCATGGCCGAGGTCAGGTTTCATTTGCTCTGGGGGAAGTTTTTTTTTTTTTTTTTGATGAAATCTACTTTAAAAAAGAAATCATTTCTAAGACAAGGATTATGATTCTAAGCCACTACCTTAATAACAGAAAGAATAAAGTCTTTAATCCCAAAGTGAAGGGAAGATATCGCCGCCGTGGACGAATGAAATAGAGATATTTCTCAACGCAGTTCTGATTTTCACTTCTAATTGTTGCATGCACTGACAGCAGACTGCATGACACACGAGTGCCAACGCAAATCAGCACAGGGAAGCAGGGTTGCCATAGGCTTCCCGTGAAGAGGTGCTCGCAGCAAGTGTCAGAAATGACAGGAAAATAGCAGAAACGGAAGGCATTATTAACCAAATTTAAGGATTATGTAACCACTTTACCAGGCACAACACAAGCCACGGGCGTTAGTAATTCATGTGCTTTTCAAAATTTAAAAATACACGACCAAAAATACTTTAAATTAGGAGACACGGATGTGACGATATCCAAATATGACGATGATCAACTCCAAGGGGATCATAAATTAATATTCAACAAACCTCATGATTTTTTTTGTTTTGTTGATTGTTTTTTCAATGAAATGACAAAAAAATATGAATAAATAGAGCCATCATTCTTCCCTAGAACATCTTCAAACAGGCTTTCTCTCAGCAGACTTTGGCTCCAGCAGCAGAAAAAAGCAAAGGTGTAATTAATCACATTAATGATGCTGGTTCAGGGAGCCAGCGTTCACGGTGAGCCGAGCACTGGAACACCTGAGTGAAATGCAGCCATCATTAATATGATCAGCCACATAAGACTTTTCTTTATCAGGAGATAAACATGTTCACTTTTTCAATGATGTAAAATGGAGAAAAGCATCAATTTATTACATGAGAGAAGCAGGAATCGATAACTGTTTTTTTTAAACTGCCCAACACTTTGGTCTTGACTGAAACAGCTCAACTACTGTTTGATGGATTGCCATGAAATTTTGACATTCATGGATGAATCCTGCCGACTTTAGCGATTCATTTACTTTAAAAGATGAAATACCTGTAACACTAATGACATTCCTATCAGCCTCAGCAGTGCTCAATGTGTAGCCAAGCGGGAACCTCCCAGGACGAAAAATGAGCTGCAGTTCCTCAAATGGCCACTAGAAGCTGCCTCCAAAAGTGAGTCAGTCTCCATAGATTGTTCGTGTTAAAGTGCTCAACTTTAAAGCAGAAATAAACATGTTTAAAGCCTGGTATTAAAAAAAGTTCTGGTATCTATAGCTACTTTCTCTGTTTATGAAAATGCTGGTTTATTTTTACATAACTCACTTGTTTAAAATGTATTAAGGCTTAAAGTTAAGGGTTAAGGGTGTTAAGTTAAGGGTGTGGCTGCTCACAGGGCATTCCTTGGCCCAAAAATATTTAGCAAAGCCTCTCTCACATTCAACTCTTTTCCACTTTTTGGATTAACCAAGAGCTTTGATTACATTACCTTGGGGATGTGCACATGGACAGCTATGGGCATCATGGAAACATAGCATAGTCACTGCGCACTGCAAATTTTAGGAGGCTAATGGATATCTGCAGAGGGGTCAGTGCAAATTTTTGTGGACTTGGATAGATGACGAAATTTACTTCATGCAGACCCTAGCAGACAATCGCATTCTCATCTGGCACTAAAAGTGTACTGGTCACCTGTCCAAAAGGGCCTTTTTTTTAGATGTGAAAGCTTGTGTCGCTTCACAGCTTTAGACGCTTAATGGGCACATGACTAGGCAGTGTCATGATAGATAACTGATGGATGCTTTCCAACAGGAAACCAATACAGGCTATACTTTCCTACAACTGCACAAGCTTTGAAAAAATGCTTCAGTCCTGGGCTGGCTGCTCCTGGATTTCATATGGGACCAACATAGTGACTCATTTGCAATTTTTTTTCTTATATCGCGAAAGAATAAGCCGTACAGCTGCTGAATCTGTCTTCATTTTAGATCGACAACGGTTAGTTTCCAATTTTCTTGGGAGTTTCCAATGGTGACGAGTAGCAGGTGGATGCCCCTGAGTTGCATAAACTAGCCTCAATATGCACTTTTTGCAAATGAGATGCAGCCAAACTGCCATCCCATCTCTCAAAACATATTTTGACACTACAGAGATACAATGCATGGCTGCTTACATAGACAATGAGTGGAAAGCACGGAAACAACGGATGCTGTGGAAACTTACCACAACATTGGCCTTAGGAAATGTCAAGAAACCTCCAAGATGGTCATGACCAAAGCAAACACACAACACTGTTCTGGAAACGTATAGGTGACATCAATGTGTTTAGTGCAAATTAGCAGATGTTAAAATGTTAGCATGCTGCTACGCTAAAACAAGATGGTGACCACCTACTAACTTTGGCATTGTAAGCACATCAGCATGCTGTGCCAACATCAAACATTCTTGTGTGCAGGTACTGCGATGTGTCTGAGCTCCCTTCAGAATGTCATATCCTCACACGGTATGTTTTCTTTCTCTTGGCTCAGATTATTAATACAGAAAAAAAATATTTTCCATTCAACAGACACAAAATAACACCCATGTCATTAAAAATCACACCTTAATCCTGAGACTAACAGCACCGGTAGCAAACATTTAACATCAGCAGACACACTGTTCCACTCTGACGCCCCTGAATATTTAGATGACCTCCTCCTGCCAATCACTGCATTGAATGTGCTGATGACTAAGATCCGCTACACTAGATCTTGTTATGTAACTGTGTCTCTCCTGCTGAGCTGGGAGAAATAATCTGTGAGGTAGGAGCCCTGACTTTAATTACTCCAAGCATCATTTTTAGCTGGAGCTGTGAGGGTATGGATTCCACAGATGACTCTCGAGGCAGGTTTTCGCTCCACATGAACCATAGCAGTGCTGACATTTTAAACACACACACACACATATACACACACACAGTTCCTGTGTGTATAGGATGTCATGTAGGTCACGGCAAGAACACGGGACCTGATGTACTGCAGCTTGATGTATAGAAACAGGTTGCCCGAGGCGGTGTGGACAGTGGAGGGTCCTGTGCAAGAAAAACATGCAAACCACATCCCAAGTGAGGATGTGAGCGAGGGGAGGGGAGGGGAAGGGAGAGAAGTCGTGATACAAGACAGAGGAGATAAGAGAGAGCGGGAGATGAGAGCTTCATAGGGAAACACAAAGACAGAGGGGAAGAAAGGAGGGAAAAGGATGGAGGGAAAGAGGTGGAGGAGTGGGTGGCGGTGGTGGTGGCAGTGGAAGATGGATTTAACCCAAGGGCAGGTTTGAGTCTGACAAACTGTCAGTAACTGAGCGGGGGTGACTACAAGTCTACATGTAAATTGGATGCAAATCTTTGTGTGTGTGTGTGTGTGTCTGTATGTGTGTGGTACAGCTGAGGAAGTGCTAGTGACTACACATATCACTGGGCGCCACGGGGGACACGGCAGAAAGACAGTGTGTGTGGGTTTCCGTGCGAGGACTAGTGTGTTAGCCGTGCATGCATTTGAAACTTTCCGTGTGCGGTATATATATATACGTGAGTGCATATACGACACTTGTTCCTCAAAGGCTGTGTGGGTGCATGTGTTTGTGTGTGTGTGTCTCCAAGGAGATGGATTCTGTCCCATAGAACGAGAGTGTCGTCAACCATCAGCGCTTCTCACTGACACGGAGTTCCTCAAAGACACAGAGATGAAGAGAGAGGAGAGAGGAGAGAACAAAGAAGGAGAAGGAAAAGAAAGTCTTTTGAAGGATAAACCGCGGGATTAGATAAGGTGCTCCTTCTGGACCATTGAGCCGGCGTTGTGTGTGTGTCTGAGTGTGTGGAGGAGAGCCCATTGCTCTGAGCACATTAGCTGCTCGGGGTGAACAAAGCCCCCCTCACCTGCAAGCTTTATAATGTGGGCCTGGGAGCCAGAAAAGGGGGGTTTATAGTGTTTGTGTATTTCCACGTGCACGCCCGTGCAAGCAAATAGGATGGGTTTCTACTGAATGGAGAGCCAATCTGTGTGCATGTGTGTCCCATATCTAGCTTTTACTGTGCGTGGGTGTGTGTAAGTAGAAAAATGGGGGCTGCCTAACCTTGCATTCAGCCATTCTGCTGATTGTGTGTGTGAATTTGTGACCTACATCTAGCTGCCACTGCTGGTGCATATGTGTGTGTTCCTCGTGTATTCCTTCCTGCATGTGGCATAAATCCCCTTTATGTAGGTCTGGTAGATTTCCAGATGCTGGCTCTAATGTTGCAGTATTGTTGTGATAATTTGTGTTACGGTACTTTGTTACCGTGCGGCAATCTCATCACAACAGGGGGGAGGGGGTGGGGATGGACAACACTCTGCCGCTCCCCCGCCACGACCAAAAGTGGCCGGAGCTGTTTGAATTGGATTATCTCATACATTTTCTATTATCCAGCAGGACCTTGAAAGAGATAGGGGCCTCTGCTGAGAGTCGGAGCAATGGATTTATTTTTTTTTAAAGGGTTTGGCCAATTTGTAGCGTGCCTCCTCTCTCAAGCAGGAACATTTGTTTAACTCGTTTTATTTATCTTGACTTATCCAGGTTAGTCTTGTTGAGATCAAGGCGCTCCCGAACAGACCAGGCCAATATTACTGGCAGCGCAATTAATTAGCAGGTGGAAAAACAATTAAAAAGTCTCAGTGTGGACGGTGATTAATCTCAGAGATGCATGTGAGGGAAAAGTAGAGCAAGAGTGAAGTAAACAGAGAGGAAGAGGACAACCATTCATTGAAATGACTGAAAAACATGACTAATGGTAGGTAACAGTTTCCTTCATGGCCAGGAAATGTCACTTATCAAAGTGTCAGTTCACTTAAATGACAAAAACCATTTAGTGGTGCATTCTACAGTCACTCTAGTATGATGAAGGTAATGGAAATTCATATTGCAAATGACTTCATGTCAGGGTAATTCTAGTAAAAGAGTATATTTTCTTCTCTGAATGTCATTTTTTCAATAATCTAAGCCCCACAGATTTAATGAACACAGTTCTATTTAAGATATATAAAGAGATATAAAGTAAAGCGAGTAAAACGCAAACTATCTCCACATCTAGCTGCATAAAACCAATGCCAAAAGTAGATTTTATCATAATTTAGGTGAACTTGTGCTGAATATATGAGTCAGAAAGGGAATATGTTACACAAGGCGACAAGTTTGACATAGATTTGTGGAGCTAACATGACAGCCATGAGAATTCTTGCAAAGTTATTATAAAGCTGCAACAGAAAAAAGCATATACAACACATTTATGGCTCAGACAGTTGCACACATCAAGCTGATACAATAGTCCACTATGCACTGCCTTGTTTTTGGTCTCCACCACCTCCTGAAGGAAGCTTCTAGCTGTTTTAGCTGCTAACTGCTCCAAGTCTCACCACATAACTTTGTCTGTTTGCTGTCAGATGCTGGACAATAGTGTGCAGCTGTAAAGTGCAATATTATGAGCAGTGACAATGGACTAATGCTGCATTCAATGTACCTTGGAGGTGGGAGTCCGACCTTGACATGATAATTTCTATCCAATTTATTGTCATTTTCAACCATAATGTACAAAGTGTGATAATGTACAAAGTGTGTGTGTGTGTGTGCGTGTAAATGTGTGTGTGTGTGTGTGTGTGTGTGTGTGTGTGTGTGTGTGTGTGTGTAGTCATAGCTGCCTCCAGGTTTGCTTTGCTGCTTTTCTACAATCAACAAATGCTCATCAACAATCACATAGTTCATGTAACTAAAGAAACGGACAAGCTATAAAGGTGCAAAAGGCATGTTATGTAAGATTTGACACATTCAGAGATACAATTCATTAAAAGTAGAGAAGCTGCATTTATATACCATTTACTGTATATGCTTTTATTTTGAAGAATGATGTAAAATAAGCAAGTCAAGGTTGAGAAACGTATTAAGTTGTCATTTTTCTTAGATTATTCCTTGTTAAAGATTCTCAATTTCTATCAAATGCATCAAAAATTCAAATTCTGTTGTTAATATAATACTAATAATAGTAGACTTATAGTTAAAGCTTCGTATTTCCTATGGGTTTAAGTGGGATTCTGCTTCATTGATTTATCAGGTAATTGCTAAAGACAAAGAAAACATCCATGTAACCAAGAAAAATCACATACTGAGGTGCTCCGAGCAGGTAAGTAAGAGCAGGCAGGAACAGAAGTCAGACTGCAGTAATTTGTCACTCAATGCACAGAAAGTTAATGCTGCACTTCAGACTGATTATCAGTTCTACAAATTCCAAGTCAATACATGTGACCTTGGAGAGAGCAACCCTTTCCAAGCAGGGTTTTAGCTGTGAGCAAACTTTTGATGAACACAAGACGAGGCGACACACAATGCAGGCTGCGTGCTTGATGTTGTGTGATCAATTAAGACACACAGCTGTTCGTTTTCCCAGCTGTTTGTGTCATTTCACTGCCTCAGACAATAGCTGCTCTCAGGATGTGATGCATCACTTCTGTATTCGGGCTGAGCGTCTCATCAGTTACTGGTGACTGAATCATCATCCAGCGTGTTAACAGGTGACAAGGACGAACTTTTAGAAATACTCGTGCTGGGATCTGACTTCATCTGTGAGATACTCAAGTACAGATAATGTGTTATGGAGAGAAAATGTAATCATTTTAAGTTCTATTTTGCATACTGAATCACGTTACAATGGTAATGTAGTTTCTGGGTTTAGCAGGGGAGAGCACAGAGATTTTAAGGGGGTCTAACTTTTTAAAAAAAAGTTACCCCTCAATTGGAAAGGTGTCAAATATAACTATAGATTTAAATCAATATTTAGATCACATGCATTAACCCTCTCCAGTAAAAACATGAAAGAATCAGAGGACAGAAAAAATGCTCTATCAATATTCATTGAACGAAACAATACAGACGCATGCAGAGAAGACACAAAGTGGTGCATAAAAATTCCCTAGAATGCAGGAAATTAAGTGTGACGCTCAAAATTTAATTACATTCTGAAGATGCAAACTGTTCTACATTTTAAACCTTAAGGAGATTTTAAAAACTGTGCACTGTTAGAGTAACTTAGACCATTATTGCAGATATACTTTCATGTAAATCTAATTAAGTCGCAATATTCAGGTGCCACTATCAATTTGATTGTAAAAAAAAACATGTATCTGTACTGTTTCATTAAGGCACAGTCCTTCATTTAAACACTTGTCACAGACAGTGGAAGAACTTTGGAAAAACATACCTCGAGCCAAAAATGTGAAAACCACAGTATTCTAACCCCAAGCATGAATTCTTGTTGAAAATTTAAAAGTAGATTTAGAAAATTTTGAAATTTAATATACTTTACTTCCATTGTCTTTCTCTTTATCCCACTGTTACTCCTATAGAAACTCTCTCACACTCTGCCATCACCAGCCTCATAACCGTCTGGTGTGTCTATGGTTGTGCTTCATGTTAAACTGAATTATCAGAATCAAAAAACATGTATGTATAATAAAAATTGTCCACAGCATTTTCCATTCTAAATAGCTTGGGGATGGTAGAAATACCATTTAAAACATTTAAACCCTGAATTTCCTGCTGAAGGATAAGCTTTCATCTCTTACTGAAAAAAAAAATGCACCAAGACAACTGATAACATTGGTGGTGTCATCTGAATTCTCATGGATGTGATGTCGAAAATAGCTTGGCAAAGTGCAAAATTAGACTGAGTACATCTAGTTTAGTATCTAAAACCATGCACTAGAATACAGACCAAATACAAAATGTCAGATTGGATTTAAAAATCATATTTTCTGGTCCTACTATCTCATATTTAACAACAGCGATAAGACACAATTTACTTTCTCACAAGACTTTTCAAGTATTCTCTGAAATGGACCTTTTAGGGTTTGGACCCCTACAGAAAAACTTCAACATGACATTAAAGATGAAATTCATTCACAATTCATAATGCCTGACCTGCTGGTTAACCAGCTAGCTAGCCAAAACTGATTAATAGGACATCATAATATAACTAATACTGTGAAACATGATGCATGGAGCCTTCACACAATGTCAATAATACCGTGTTTAAATGCATCAGGGGCAAAGGGCTTCATTTTGCTTGATTTGTTTTCCTTTTTGTGGCTCTGGGATGCTCCACAGAGGCATGCCTATCAAAGAGTATTAAAAGTTTGGAATATATGGCGATTTCATTGACCTAACTTCTTTTTTTTCCCTATTAGCGACGGAATTTACGCTTCAAACATCATAAAAGTGGTGTTCAAAGATCTTCATGAGCAAAGTGTGTAAGCACCATAAACTTCTGATTATTTTATGCAATAATCCAAAAAGCCAGTAAAGAGACATAAGGGCAATGCTAACTTCTAGCTTGGTCTACAAAAATAGATCATCCCTGCAGCACTCTATGCAGCCACAACAGCACAAATCAAACATTTCAGCTGCAGCTCAGCCACAGACAGCAAATAGACAACTTTTAACCCAGCATTGTGCACATATTGTGGTTTAGTATATGGTTTGAGGAACACTCCTACCTTGAAGAACATGCTAGATGAAGATACCTTCAGCAGGACCTACTGATCCCCACACCTTTAACTCATCGCTTCCTGGTTTCTCTCTGACATGTGATCAAGTCATCCAATCAGGAGTAAGGAGGGGCAACAGGTAAAAATGTGAAAAAACAGCCCAGGTGTTTTCAGATTTGGGACTTTTGTTGTATATATAGACCCAATTTTTCAGCAGAATTGCTAACATTTGATTTCGATTTTCAATTTCATATTCTCATATTGGTTCAGTATATGAATTTGCCATTTATTTCCAATCACCTTCATGTTCTAGTTTTGAAGTTTCTTTACCTGTTTGATCACATATATATATAAGTAATGCTGCATTCGTCATCCACCACTGCCTGAGCACAATCCTACTGTTACCAGTGGCCAAAACTTTGTCAATAAAACCCAAGTTATGAAAAAAACTGACAAAACAAATATAAAAATAGAATTCTCCCATAAATTTTACATGAGCTGGGATTATTTCAGTGTCTCTATCCTCAGCTCTTTTCGCCAGTTTGCAAGTGTCTCGTAAAAACTCGCAGTAATCCTCCAAGTTCGGAAAACAGAATCAGCTTTAGATTAAAGCTGAGGGATGAATGTTGTCAGCGGACGGCCTTTTTTAAAGTGCAGTGGGACATACCTGTGCAGGAAAAAGAGACGCAGCATGAGCAGTGATGGTGGCAGGAGTGTAACAAGGGGGGAAACCAACCTCACCAGGGCTCCGGAGCCTAGATTCATTGCTTTAGTAGCAATGCATTTTTGATGTACACCCCCCCCTCCTCTCTTTTTTTTCTGCTCCAACTTCTCCTGTGCGACCCTGACGGAATAACAGCGCCCCCAGTAACCGTCCATATAGCTTAAACCCACCCTGTGACGTTTGCAATGTGTAGGTGTGCGAGGGAGTGTGTGTTTGCGAGAAGAGTGAGACGAAAAAGAAAGACAGAAAAGGGAGAAGGAGACATCGAGAAAGGGAGAAAATGTTCCCCCTTGCCTGTTAAATATTTGAGAAGCCTTCTGTGGAACAGTGATGCAGTCAGAGACAGGCCTGTTAGCTCTCTCTCTGTGTATGTATGTGTGTGTTTGGTTGTTGCAGGGAGAGAGAGAGAGAGAGGGAGAGTTTGGACTAATTCAGCTGTGAGCGAGTGAGAGGGAGCACTTTCACTGTTTATTTATCTACCTGGGAGAAAGGAGGAAGAGGAGGAGGAGGAGGAGAGTAGAAGGAGAGGATGGAGGGTTGAGGGGGGAGAGAGAGAGGGAGAGAGGCTGGCCAGGTTGTCACAAACCATTAGACAGACGGACCTAGTGGTGCTCTGCCCCATGTCAATGAGAAGAGAGGCCCGGCTAAAGACAAGCCGTGTTTGTGTGTTTTTGTGTGTCTTAATACCGCCTTGTGTGTGTTTATTTATGCATGTGGGGTTGTTTTTTTTAGAGAGAAATAATGTGGGATTGTGTCGACTGGCACAAGACCCTGAAATTAGCTGAGAGGAAGGTGAAAGCAGAGAGTGTGTGAGTGAGAGAGAGAAAGGAGTAAATCTCTAGACACTGATGAGAAGAGGAGGCAGGATGCCCTTATTGTTTAAGACAAAAGAAGCTCCCCATCCCACAGAATTAAATATCCAGCAGCGTGCATGCACAGACACACACTTCCATTTTCCCCTGTATGTGTGTGTGTGTGTGTGTGTGTGTGTGTGTGAGTGTGTGTGTGCAAAAACATTAATATTGCAGTTTGCAGCCAAAACACCACTAAAACATTCATCCAGACTGATGTGGTCAGACATGAAACACACTTCCTTCTACATTTCAAGGTTCAGCTGCATCCTGGTGTTGTTTGTGGTTATTTTTGAGAGACTAGATAAACAATGTCTCACACACACACACACACATTTCCAGGCCCTACTAAAAACTCACTTGGGGTTGGAGCTGTTCCAGTAAACAGCGTGTCTGTCAAATATGATCTTCTCCTCTGCCCACACGGACACCCAGGACAGGATGGTCAGCACCACCACCTCCATCACACACCTCTGCCCGAGCTGGCACAACATCATAGACATCCAGGGGGAAGGGGAAGAGAGTCTTTCTTTCTAACTGTGATCAGGCTTTCAGTGCCGCTGCTGCAGAAATCCTCTCTAGATCATCAATGTCCGTCTGCGCGTCTTTGGACAGATCGGCTCGGCGGTTCATGGATCGTTAAACTGCGCTCGATGCTCGAAGTTCCGACAAACCCTCGGAGGTGTTTCAAGTCATGCTGGAGGTTTGGAAATTCACTCTCAAACTTCGTCAGTCGAGAAGAAAAAAAACAACAAAAACATCACATGTTATTTACAAACGCGGCGGGATGCTGCCGGTGCGTCTCCTCTGCAAGGTCCGAAACTTTTCTCCCATTACGCGCCGCCACCTGGATTAGATCCCGTCTGTCTCTCCAGAGGAAAATAAGAAGTAATCACACTCCAGATTCACCCGAGGTTTGCAATTCTACCTGCGATGTCGTTGCTCATCTGCACACACAAGGCAACGTCAAAATCGGCCGTCATATTTGTCCCCCCCACCCCAAGATTTGTGCTGGCTTTGTTCCGCTTCCTTCCACAGCGCAAATCTCCCCAAATAAAAAAAATGCATCCACTTGACCTTCTTTTTTTCTTCTCTCCCTTATTGCAGTTCAATAAAAATACATCCCAGACAGCGCTCCCTTTTTTTTGCGTTATTTTTTGCTCAAACTTGACGCGCAATAAAAACTGCGAGACGGGAGCATCCTCCTCCTGCTCCTCACCAGCAGCCACAAAGCTCTTTTACAGCATCTCAACTTGGTGATCCCTCCGCTTGCCGCTGGGCTCCGATCCAATGTGACTCCTGGTTTGTGCGCCTTTCACTTTTTCCCCCTCTCTCCTGTGCGTCAACGCGCGTCCGGCCGCAGCCACAAGGAGCCGCCGTCGATGGTGATGATGATGATGATCGCAGCTTTAATCCCCAGCATTGCTCCCAAACGTGCAACCTGCACCTATGGCGGCAACATCACTCACCGGCAAACCCTGATTCGGTGTAAGTAAACCCCCTCGTCCTCCTCTTCCCCCTCCCCAACCCACCTCTCTCTCTCTCCAATCTCGCTTTCTCTCTCTCTCCCTGCGCGGGCGGGGTCTGGAAGCCGTGCCGCGCCGCGCTCCCCTCTCTGGGGACTCGAGGCTGGCTGACTCACCGATACACAACTGTGGATGTAAAGAAAACTCTCCTAAACACTTAAACCGAGAGAGTTAACTGACTTTTTTTTTTTAGTGTGAGATCTCAAAGAAATGGATAAACTGTCGTGCGTAAGAGAGAAACAACTGAACTCAAGTCTTTGCGCTTTTGTTCCATCCACCATCTGTTTGACTGAAGGCTGTTTATTCTCATCGCATCTGGGCATGTAAAAGCGCCCGTGAAGTTCACTATCTGTTTGAAAGCTGTAGCTCTGATGGATGGGGGCTCGGGGAGAGAGAGAGAGAAAGAGGGCGTCTGATGGATCGCTGGAACAGTGGAGTCATTTTCCATCAGTGTCCATTAGGCCCAAATGGCAAGCGGAGGCAGCACCGAGTCTAAAACCCTGTGAGCCATAAACCTCCAGATAGCTGTGTGTGTCTGACAGAGCGCTCCCACCCCTGCTGCCTCTGGCCTCCGCTGCGCAAAACATATCCATCTTAGGTGTTTGTAGTCTGGGGAGGCCCCTAAAGGAAGGAGGGCCCACACTTTGCTCCCATGGCTCTTTGTGTCGATATCTTGAGCTCCAGTGAGGATCAATCCACTCTCCACGAGATGAGAATTGATTCAAGGCAAAAATTATTTTGCATACAAAATGAGAAACAGGATTTACACAAGCAAGTCAAAGGCTTTTCTGCAACCCCACAAAGAAAAAGACCCAAATGACTCAATAGGCCCTTGTTATCATCTTAACCGTTCCTCCAGCTCCATCTTTCACATCTTAGTGTGCCACATCCTTTATGCAAAGTGGCCTACTTTTTCTTCTTTGCTCTGCCCTGCTCTGCCTGCAAAGTAATGCCTATAATTTTTGGCTGTTGCGAATTCAGACAGGGGAGAGAACCCATACACCCCCCCATAACCCAAATACAGCTGCATGTTGTCCGCCCTCTGTGGATGAATTATTCAACATCTGTCTGAGGCGTGCATATGTAAACAGGTGGATAGTCTCCTGATGGCTTTTTTAAGGGGAAGCCACTATGGAGCGAAGACATCCTTCACCCTCAGACTTCTTTTTTTTCCCTTCTCCCCTCTGCTGTGTCACTCTGAAAGTGAGTCTAAAGCTCATGTAAGCCCGCGCAGACTAAACAGCATCGGGCGGATTCAGATATGAAGGCCTCTTAAGTGATCCTAAATCTAAAAGAATGTGGGTCAGGGAGTCGGCGTGTGGAACGCATGGCTCCTTAAAAGGGTGTTAAATCCGAGAATTTATAGCCGGCTGAGTGTGCGATTGCACTGCAGTTTAACTTTCATACGAGGGACATAAATTACAGACACATGAATAATCTCCTGGAGTTTAAACTCAAAACAGATGCATGTCTTTTGCAAGGTGTTGACTCACAATGCAGCCAACACATGAGACATTCAGCTTTTTCTCAGGGATTGAACTTGGACACACATTATAAACACAACAGCGTCTTGAACCATTTGTCTCCCGGGCTCCCATTGATTAACCACCAGGTTTGCATTTGTGTGTGTGGCCTTGCTAGTATTTGCTTGATTAGAGACCACAGGACTAATGTCAATAAATGCTGCCAGATGTGGTTAGATTACTCCCCACCCCACTCCACCCCACATGGTTCCATTTAGTCCTTGTGCTGGACGAAGCCAAGAACATCCCAAGGGTCTGACTTCAGCAAACAAAACGAGGAGGAGATGGAGTACAGTTACACAAATGACACACTGAACAAGTTTAAAAAGTACTGTAACATTTTTCAATGTTTTGGACAGTGTAAAAGAGCCTCCGGTACATATATACAGCTTCTTCGGTGTCAAGCGACTTGTGCATCAGAGCAGTTTTTGGAAAATATTTGCCTTTTGCTGCGGCGCCTGCCAATTTCTTAAATACGCCCTGACAGATTAAAATTACATTAAAGCACCATACTTTGTGAGCCAGTAAGTTGAATTTGAGAACCTTAAAAAACATCACAAAAAATCTATGTTTGGATCGTCTTACTTTGAGTTAGCCTTCCGCCCAATTATGCAATCTCTTTGCATTTCAATCTATTCCGAAGAGGATCCAGCGTAGACTGCTCTCTGCCCTAAATTACTCTTGGTGCAGAGTGAAATAGTAAGATGCTGCAGAGAAGTAAACAACGGTCTGAGGTATCAAAGCGGCATCAAAGCATCAAGCTCCTGCCATGGAGTTCCCTGACTGGCAGGGATTCACTGAACGCAATGTTTAAAAAAAATAAATAAAAAGAGGTACCTGAACATGAAATGTCAAGAGAATGGGTGAAATACTTGGCAAACATGTTAGAAAACGGTTGCAGCAGCTTCTTTTAGCATCGAAAACATGCTTTTTAAGGTTTCCTTTAACAGCATCTTGGGATTGATATCTTTACTTTGACCTTCAACACTGGCTTTCCTATGCAAAGTAATTACAGGAGCTGTGGAATTCAAACACAGTTGCTATCACTACTCCATGAGCTACTGGCTTTATACAACAAAATCCATCTCCTCTCGGCGACAAATACAGACGCCACTGGGCTCCATTCTCCTTTTTCTCTCATTTGTCCCCCTCTCAAAAGGGAAGGAAGATCTGAGGTTAATCCTCTCCACCGCTCTGTAAGGAAGTCGAAGAAGAAAAAACTGGTATAATGCCAGAAAGCCCGGGGAAGCACTTGAGATTAAGCCACTAACTATTGACATTGTGTGAGTGGCAGGTAAAGTCACCTCTGCTCAGCCACCTTTGATCACCACCAGAGAGCAAGACCTCCCCCTAGTGGCCAAACAGGTGCATGGCCAGTCGCTGGGTTTGGTTCACCTCCCCACTCTTGCATCCCAGAGGAAATCTCTGATAAACATGGATGTCAGATATGCCTGATAGCTGTTCTTGTGTTTTATCTTAATTATTAATCTTGCGATACAGTGGCTTGGTTTCCAGAGCAACGTGGCTGCTCTCGTAAGAGTTTACAGACCTGCTAAACTGAAAAGGTCAAAGCAGAGCACAGGAGGATTATTCAGAATCATAGAGAATAGCAAGTATCCAGCGTTGCATATCAAATTAACTCCACCCGGCTGTAATCATGACAGCCGTCTCAGCGAGGGATTGTAACGGGATCGAGCTGAGCCCAGATGAGCAGTCAGTCAGGTTTCAGATGGGATGAGTACGAAGTTGGAAATACAGTAAAAGATTAAAAACAAAACCCACCAGTAGTAAACAGCATGGGAAATGTAGAAAATGTTACAAGATGTTAACCAGTACAGAGCAGCAGTACCACAGGAAAGAGAGGAAGAGACAGAAACCAAATGAGGCCAGATGAAAGAAGGAACAAACTAAAGATTTATTGAAGGCAGCAGAAGATGCAAGAGACAAGATCAGAATGGCAAAAGGGGGGGGAGTGGGGCACATACAGAGACACTTCTGTGTTCAGATAGGTTTAATGTCTTTGTGTTACAAAAGTTTTTTTTTTCCGTTTTACAGCTCAGGAGAGCTTAATAGGTCTGTATTGTTTTATCAAAATATACATGTTTTGAACGTAAAGTGGATATAATCCAAATGATTTTGTGGTACAAAAACATGAATATATACAACCATCAACCCCGCTTCATACAATAACCCCACCCCACCCCCATATAAAAAGGAGAGGAAAAATAAAAGCTTTTAACAAAATTGAAAGGCATATAATCTTCTACACTGTCAACATCACAGCTAGGACTGTGGTTCAATTAAGTATCCATTCTAAAGCGACCTCTACCAAAGTAGGCTCTTTGTAAAGTCAATCAAACAAAAAGGGGAAAAAGACATTTTAACTTATGTGACTGTTGTCCAAGGCATCTGAGGAACAGAAAAAGGAACTGAAGCCTTGTGTTCTTGTAGAATAGCAGGAACGTGGAAAAAAAAACCTTTAAGAAATCACAACACTACAAAACAGCAGGGATAGAACATACTTTGGTCCTTAACAGCAATAACCGTCTGCAGCTACATGAAGCTTCGTTAAATCATGCATAAGAATCTTTTACAAAAATAGAAGACAGAGCGCATCTGTATCTGGTCCAAGACTACACTGGTCGAGGCTGTGGAAACTGGTGCTTGAGGCACGCAGGAATGTGACGACAAATAAGACTTCAGCGTGATGGTGCCAACTTGGACCTATCATTGAGGAAAAGTGCACTAACATAACCTGACTGTGGCAGAAGTGCACACAGACAGGGACTGGGTGAGGGCTATCCCACCCTGTTATTCTGGTATCCTGAATTTTAAGAAGAAAAAAAATATACTGGGTTTTTGAACACAGTCCAAGACTGTCACTGTCATCAATTGACAAATGCCTCCAAGCTGCCCTCTCACAGGTAAGATTACCTGAAAATAATGGGATAAAGGCATCTTTGCAGACAGGTAAGATAAAACACCTGAATGAGAGGTAAACAAAGTCAACTGACCGGGCCTGTTTCAGCCTCAGAATAAAAACTCAAGGAGTCAAGGCACTGTGATAGTGATCAAACCCAGCCACTACAAATACGTATCAGTTAAGCTTAGAAGTGATACACGTGTAAATGCTAACATTAAAAAGAAAAGATAAATGAATATATAGGTGTCCACATATAGATTAACGTAATATGGTTAAATGAGGCCCCAACTCCCGTTATCCTGAGAGGACCAAATGGAAGTGAAAGGGGACTGTAAGACAGGAAGGCTGAACACAGCTCTACGCCTGCCACGATACACCTAACTGAGCTACATCACCTAGCAAGAATATTAAGCATCTAACTGACTTACATTCATAGTTTCTAGATACATATAATGGGGCTATATGCATACAAAGATAAACATTTGTGTTTTTTTAAAGAAGAAACAGAAGATTAAATGAGCCACTTTTCCCCATTTTAACATGCTGGTACACACCAGAAGGCATGAACAAAAAAAAAGGCATTTTGACAGCTATGTCATTTCCAAATTAAGCCAGAGTGATCTGACTGGGGCAAAGCAAGGCACAAGACTGTAGATAAAGACAGCGAAAAGAAAAATGCGTCCATATTGAATGACTTCTGATAGTGGTATGGATCCCCAGAAGAAAAAAAGGCGGGCAGTTATGAGCTAAAGTTAAAAAAAATGGATGCTGGGAAATAAGTTGAATAGTCTGTGAGCCAACACTAAATCTTTGTCTCAAACCGTTACTGACTGGCCAAACAGATTCAAAGTGGCATTTCAAAAAGGCACACACAAATGGATATTTCCACACGACTACCATAGTAAAAGGAATGCTGAAGTGTGTCTGGTGCGGATACGATTCATCCACATAAGCATACATCTGTGGTGGAGGGTGTCTTTTTTCTTTTTAAAGTGATTTGGTCTAAAGGGACAGTTCATCAGCTGCCTCTACTTTACCTCCAATAGATATATAACAACATGTTTCATTGTAGAATGTTGCCCATTTAGCAGGACCCCACATAGATGATGAATACAATCTTTAGGTTTGGTTAACAGCAACCTGTCCATAACTGGATCTGATGAAAAACATGCTGATTCCACTTCCTGATTCCTGAGCAAGTTTGTTTCTACCAACTGTTGAACTTGCACCAATGCACGTGAACAGTGTTTACATTCTTATGAGTAAGACCTAACACTTGGAGATGTAGCCAAGCGTCACAAAAAACAGTCAGCACAGAAAATTAAACAAAACACTACTCCCTGCACTGAGCCAAGTCTGTCTAACTTACTGTGGCACAGCATATGAATGCAGGGTTATGTACTCGTATCACAATGCTGGAGAATCAGCTTGTGTCAGCATGTCTAGGTAAACTATAAATAAATGTCCAACAGTCAATTTGTGCATGGTAAGGGGAAAATCGTCAAATCTTATATATTTTTAATTTAAAATATCCAGGTTACGACAACAAATACCAAAAGGAAATAAAGTTGTTTATGTCTTTAACATATTCCGGTGCCTTCTGTCTTTGAAGAGGTAATCAGACCCAGTGTCAATAAACAGTACAAATTAAATCTAACACCCAAACCTATTAATTGTGGGGAATGACTTGTAAAAGGGATTAAAGGAGCAACATTCTCCAAAGAAACACAGCCTAAGTATGTAATGTGGCCATTTCCACTGAAGGCAACCTCGAGAATAGCTGCATTCAGATGGCAAAAGACTTGAACGGTCGAAGGAAAGGCACTCAGATGGTGGACTTTGAGAAGGACACTCGAAGGTGGTGGTTCTCTCCAAGGTCGTGGTTGTGGAACTCGATGAGGGACTCAATTGCCTCCTCGACTGAGCCCATCTGGATCAGGGCCATCTTGCGGTCCTTTCTGTTAAATAAAGAGAGATGTGTTCTTAAAGGGTCAACATATTGTCCACTTTTGAGTAGATTTCTTGCTATTTGCTTTGTTGTTCTCAGAAAAAGTTAATTCTCTTCATCCCCTTCAAGACATCTTACTCAAACTCTAATAATAAATGACACTTTGCAGCAGCTTTTGCTTAAATTGGCTTTGCTTTCAATGAAGGTTGTACTGTGTAGACAGACAGCAATTCAATACCAAAGAGATTAACAATTCAAGAAAATTGAATGTAACTGGACTGGGACTTACTGAAAGAACTTAAAGGCCTTCACTGTGGCTCCTGAGCTGGCAAATAGCCTCCTGAGATCATCCTCCACCACAGAAGGCCTGAAAGCAAAACAGAGGGGGTGAGTGGAACAAAAAACAAAAGTCAACATGAAGCATTTATGTGGGTTTACATCCCCTTTACTAATTTGCATATTTCTTTTTATTTACTGATATGGTAAAACAAGGCACAGGAGACTTGATTAAATCTACAAACACACCTCTAGAGCTGCATGCTTAGAAAATAATGTCACAACTACTTAATCCCAAGTACTAAATATAGAAAAAAAAGAGTCAGGACTACAAAGGAAAAAGCTTAGTACACAAAAGCTGCTGGGGAGAGAGCGGGAATTAAAATGAGGCTCTTGCAGCAGCACTTACGGAATATTGGAGAGGTGGAGTGTTGCAGAGGGTGGGAAGATGTTGGAGTAATTTTTGGAGCCAGGCTTCTTGAAGCGATGCAGCGGTGAGTTGCTGTAGTCCTTTGTCAGGCCCTGGTCCTCGTGGCCTTCTCTGGGCAGCTGAACTGTTGTGTGTTTCGACAATGTCACACGCATGGCCCTGCCATGAAGACGCTGGCCATTCAGGTGGCTCATAGCTGCAAAACGTGAATCAACAAAGTTTTGCTTTTTAAAAACTCCTTACACAAGTATGGTTTCCAAATTGAACACTAAACAAGACTGACTTATGACTGATTACACATTTTTTGGTTTGATGCAAAGAATGAAAGAATGGTGCAATGATTTTTATACTTTAATGGTACATTCAAATTGCATCATTTCTATCAACAATTTTACGCCTCCATAACAAACATGTCTTTATGCCCTACATTTCCTAACATATTTTCTAGAAACTTGCAATTATGGATAACAGAAACAGGCAATCAGCTGGCTATCAAAGGAAGACCTGAAGAACCCCACAAAGTAAAGGCTCAAAATAATGTATGGTAAAATAATGTGAGGGGAAAAAACAAGATCAAAGGAAGCGATAGATCAAAGAAAGAAAATAGTGTTTTGTAAGGCTGAAGTGTAGCTACCTAGCTGAGCCTGTGTGCCATCAGACATCTGGATTAGAGCGTTCTCCTTTTTATTGAACAGGATCTTCACTCTCATCACATCGCCATACACACCTAGGGAGGAAGGGGAAGGTGTCACGATACAAGTGTGGCAAAGACAACATACAACACAGCCTTCATAGGAGCCACACAGCCAATCACAGCAACAAAAGCATTTAAACCATCAAATCAGCGATATTAATATTCATACTGTTACTAAATGAACAGTCTGATTAAAGTCATTG
Organism: Chromis chromis; assembly: GCA_900302755.1. Lineage (NCBI taxonomy): Eukaryota > Metazoa > Chordata > Actinopteri > Pomacentridae > Chromis > Chromis chromis. The sequence goes on along the minus strand of OMNN01002301.1, from coordinate 13,236 downwards.
TTAGGCTACTCTACAAATCTTCTGTTCAATTCTGCATGAAACTTCTAGAACTAATCCTACATAAAGCCCTCTTAAAAACAACAATTACACAGATGAGTGCTAAAATGCATTTAGAAGGGAGAGGGGTAGTGATTTGAAGACAAAAATCAAAGAGTAGTAAAATGAGTAGTTGTGATCAATTTGATCTCTCTACAGCGAAGAAAGAGTTGATTACTTGACCAACTTGAGGGCCTAAATAGAGACATGCAGAAATAAACTAAACATGCACATACCTACATTATAGTAACTGAGACAAACTGCAAAAGAGTATGGTGACATAATCCAAGGGACATGTCAACGCACAGTCGCTAAAAAAGCAGCAGCATTTCATCTTTCTGTGTACTGTTGCTGAGAGACTCAAGGCAACCACCAAAATATCGACCTAACAAAAATGAAATGTGATCAATTTTCATGGTGTAAAAATCGAACGGTGCAGAACCAATAAAGTGTTGACTTTTATCTTCTTGCTGAGGGTGTTGCTTTAGAATTTACATGGGCCTCCTGCCTCATTGCCGCACAAAATGATCCCCACATTTCTATTTAGTGGGGCAATTTCTCTATTGAAGGGCTGTGCTCTTTGAAGATGAAAAACTGAAAATGTTTGCCCGTGGACTGTAAATCAGGTCCGTTCAAAACTAAATGAAATGCTGCTGCTTTGTGTGGTGTTCCACTTTACTTTTCCTCACACAAACCCACAACAACCAAAACAGGTCATACAAACTCCCAAAACAGACACCCCCACCCTTCATATCCCTGTAGCCTGATGATGAGCCATCAGTGGTTAAAAAAACAAAAACAAAGCCAACAACATGAGACAAGACATGCCCACCTCGCCAGGTAACAGTAGTAATAAAAAAGAAGATGAAAGGATGATAACGTACCGAAAAGAATAAAGAGGCAGTGTGGCGTAACGCTCTTTAGAGACAGCAGGGGGGAGCAGCG
>OMNN01002301.1:1450-12235 GCA_900302755.1 Chromis chromis | reverse complement strand
GGAGCAGCGGGGCAGGGGGGCCAAAGGGGGAGAGGGGACAGGGGACAGGGGAAAAGAGACGGAGCGGAGTGGAGGACAGTGGAGTGGAGTCGGGACATGTCCGCAGGCCACAGGCAGCGAGGTCCACAGGAAGGCCACAGTACCATGGAGGAAGGAGAGGCATGAGGGACGAAGAAAATGAAGAGAGGACAAGAGGAGGAGAAGAGGATTTGAACAGTGTGAGAGGATGAAGAGAAAGATGAAGATGAGGAGAGAGAAAAGAAGACAGTGGAAGGGAAGATCGTGGCAAAAATCAGGGGTACCAAAGAGGTGCCAATGTTGTGTTTTTGTGTTGTCAATTCGGGGGTGATTTCCAAATTGGGGACAATGGAAAGGGGAGAAACAGGGTTGGGGTGGATGGAACGAAGAGTGGTTGTAATAGTAGTAGTAGTAACAGAGGAGTGGCAGAGGGGAGGAGGAGGACAGAGGGAACAATTGGTCATGGGGCGTGCAGTCAGTTGGCAAGATTTGAAGTGAGGGGTTTTAAAACAAAAAAAAGAGGGAGAGGGGGACAGAGAAAGGAGAGAGAAAAAGGAAGTAAAAAAAACAAGGTCAGTATACACAAAGAAATGTAGTGCTTCAGACAGTAGAACTGGCTAAATTAAAATGCACTGTCACTATGGGAACACTAGGAGAAAAAGAAGAGAAAAAAAGATTAACAATGAAATACAGAAAAAGGCAGAGACAATATGTACTTTTAAATTACCTGCTATGTTTGTTTAGATTACTTAGAAATTATATAGTAAAACAGTCAAATCTGAATATCAATTTTAATAAATCTAAAAACTTAAAAGAAATATTTAACATGCTTAATGTAATGACTACATATCTAAAGTAAATGTAATGAGTGTGACAGACTACTTATACATTCTACATACTATATAAAAAGAAAATTCATGGACATGATGTGTTGCTTTAAAAAATACAACAAAAAAGTAATATTGTCTCTCCAACAACTCAAGAGTGATTTCAACTAATGGACAAAAATGAAGATATGAAATGGTAAGTTTTTAAAAAAAAGAAGTTAGTTTTTTAAATAAACTTAAAATTCACAGTGAGCAAAGTGGCAGGTCAGAAATGCAGCAGGTTTGGTCAAACACAGAGAGGTCCTGAAAGAGAAGAGGTTTTGACTTGATGACCCCTTGTATTTAAAAACAGTGGTAAGGGTACTCCAACTTGTGTGATCACACAGGGGCGGTGAGAAATGGGGGGGCAAAAACACTGGTTTTCTTGAGCAAGTGCATCTAGGTCCATAAACCATAGTGTAAACAAAAGGTACTGTAGTAAATAAATGTTGCTCAGCACTGCAGTGACAGAGGCAGGATGCAGAACAGCTTAAGTCTAGAGAGGTTACTGACCTCAGGGTTCAGATTGCTGACCAACAAGACATTGTGTCCCCCAGTGGCAGTGAGCCCTGACAGGCCAAGCCGGCTAGCAGCCGCTGCTGCAGCCGCCATGCCACCATGGCCCACACCCAGGGACGCCAGGGCACTGGGAATACCAGGCATCGACAGACCTAAGAGGAACAAAATATACAGTTTAAGTTTTTGTTTTTTTAACATTAAGACATATCAGATTTTGTACCAGCAAGTGTTTTTGTACTGACCTGCTGCCTGCTGGATTGCAAAGGTTGGGGGGAAACCATGTGCTCCACCATAGGGGGAGGCTGAGATTATGCCTGGTGCAGCTAGATGAAGAGGAAACAAAAACCAAAACACAAACTTGTTTGAAAATGCTTTCAAAACCAGATAAACTAAAAGCTTGGTGAAGAAAATAAACAAAACGAATCAAACAAAAATGAATTACATTCATAGATATGATCAAAGCATAGAACATAGAAACTTCTTAAAATCTCAATCTTACCAAATGCAGCAGCTGCCATGGTCTGGTGGTCAAGGGAGGGCTGTGAATCTGCAGTGGGAAGGTCTGGTCGGGTGTAGTCCCTGCTTTTGTCGTTGTTATATTTGACGTTGAGGCTCGTGAGCTTGGAGAAGCTGATTCTCAGGGTACAGCAAGCATTGTAGATGTTCTGGCCATCCAGAGACTGGGGACAACAACAGACCGTTAAGTGTGACATAGCAGATGTTGTGTGTTTTCAGCTGGTGAGTTTAACCACAGTTTTATGTTTAATCAGTTGGTCCCACAGTATACAAACTGTGCTGTAATCACAACCTTACAAACAAAAAGACAAAGCGCCCTGTAATTTGTTAACCAGTGGTAGCAACCTCAGACAGAAACATAATGACAAAGGGCATTAAGTGAACCAGTCTTACCAGTTTGGCATGCTGAGCTGTCATGCCATCAGCGTACTGGATCAGAGCCTGGAACTGGTTGTTCTTAGTAAAAGTGATGATCTTCAGCACAGTACCAAACTTAGAGAAAATCTAGAGGGGGAAGATTTAACAGGGGATGTCATTAGGATAACACACTTTTTAAAAATCCATTACAAATGCCCTGCAAGAAAAACAAAGGAAATAACTTTGAATATCTTTTAAACAAGGTTCCCTCTATTAACAATGCACTATTTGTTCATGTAGAAGTATCTCGGGATTGTTAGACCAGAGTCCCAGACAACCACTTCTCAGTAATATACTGTAGCACCAGAGGAAGAAGGTGAGGCAAATATAACAAAAATTAAATATTCAAGTATATTTATAGTAACTGAGTGGGTGTTTCTCAAGGTGTGTGCAAGTTTGCATAATTTAATATCTGTCCGAGCACTGTACAGCTGTGTGTTGCTAATTTTACCCAATGAGTAAAATTAACAGCATATACATACTTGCAATTAAAGAAAAAACTAAATGTAAATACCGGTAATGACATTTACTTTAATTCTCAGATGCAATGAAGAACATGAAAGTAAAAGCTCCGGTGAATAAATATAAAACCAATTAGTCAGAAAACTTTACCACCCAAATTCAACGATTTCTTTGAAGGGTTGTTCAAAGACTAAAATAAACTGGCAAACAAATAATTACCAAGAATGTGTCAAGTATATATATTATATGTAGGTGGAAAACCCCCCGCTAATTAACTAGATAACTTCTGTGACTTGTTTTTTAGGTGTACATCTACAAACTTCAGGAACTTCATAAAACTGATGCGAAACTTTTTATTTTTCCAACTAAATGTTTCATCTCTGTCCAGTAACAAAACTCTAAAAGCTGCCTGTACCTGGTGTAGTACATCCAGGGTGACGGGGTAGAAGAGGTTTTCCACAATGACTCTGAGCACAGGGCTTTGAGATGCTCCTCCCCCCATGCCACCAGCATCTGCAGAAATGGCCACGCCTCCCATCCCACCTCCATGCAGTGCATTCACAGCCTGCAAAGCTGCCTGGGCACGCTAAGGAGAAACAAACACAGGTGAAAACCAAGCAATCACAAATAAAAGAGTAAATGCAAACAAAAACCTTGTGCAATACAACAGTTTATTCTCAACTGATGTAAGGAATATTAAATGTAATCTTTTTTGGATGTACTTAAAAATGTTGCAATGACCAAAATAGTAACAGTCGACATGAAAAGTGCATGTTTTAGCTCCAACTCTTACCACTTGGTTCGGGGAGTTGTCCGTCTTGAGCTCCTTATGGGTTGAGTATTGCATGTAAATGGGGTGGTTTCTGATGACAGGGGTGACAGAGGAGTAGTAGCTCACCATCGTCTGTGCACACTCCTCACTGTTCAGTTCTAAGAATGCCTGCAAGGGAGGTTCAGAGAAGTAGATTCAATTTGTTTCTCTCATCACGCTCATTCTAAGGCAACACTTATTAAAAATTTAATCTATTCAGTAATTCTGCATGTGTATTGTAAACTTATAATTAGCAGCATTGCCACTGGGCACCTATATTCACTAACCATTAGTCTTTGTCTATTTTCAGCCAAATTTCATTTGACATCTTTATTGGTTTTGATATAGAACTGCTGTTAATAAAATAAAATAAAGCAAGAGATAAAGACATTAAAAAAAAAAGAGATTCACTGTCTTCCTCCATGAGTAATTGTCCATCTACCCACAAGGATGTAACAAAAGGGTCATTGTTATAATTTTAGGTCAGGACACAAGGCTAGAAAGTCGATCCCTTGTCCCAGGCCTGGGAAAAAAAATCACCTAGGATTGCAAGCCGAGCAGGTTTGGTGAGCAGACCTGCACCTATATTTCCTTACCTGGTTTTTCCCTTTCAGCATCAGCAGATTGGTGACTTTCCCAAAGGGCAGTCCCAGGCCTATAACTTCAGCCTCATTTATGTCATTGGGCAGCTTGCGTACATGGACCACACGTGACGGAACACCAGGACTGCGGACGTCACCTTTGAATTTTTTGCTGTCGTTGCCATTGGCTGCAAGTGAAAACAGAAGCAGATACAATCAGGGAGGCAACAGAAGGCCCTGCTTCTTCTTGAATAATGGATTGATCGTCATGGCAACACAAACAACACAGACACGTCAAGCACTTCAATAAAAAGGATTCACCCCTCCATGGCAACCCCCCTACCTGAGTTCATGATATAGGGTCCGTTGGATATGCAGGAAGAAAACAGTTCGTCGGATCCCCTCTGCAGAAGGAGAGAAAACAATGGTTCACTTCAGTGCATTCACCAGTGAAGGCACAGCATGGCAGGTGGAGAGCACAGTTCTCATATTACCGAGCCATTGTGTGATAAAGCAGGAAGTAATCTGATAACCAAAAGAGGATCGAGCAAACACGCTTGAGAAAAACTCCACCTTCCTCGCCAGGAAGAATTCACCGACCTGGCTTGTCGGCAGGGATATTTGACTTCCCATCCTATTTCACACTATTCTTAAACAATCCTGCTTAGTTAAAAACCTTAAAGTCACAGTAACGACGGGCCATTCTCGCTTACTTGCGGCGATGCAAAATGATCATGCTTTATTGCCAATCACACTGAAGCGGGAACAGCTACAATTCAACTCGAAGCACACAATTCAGCAGCCACATCTTACCCTAAGAGCTGCCAGCCAGTACATCCCATCTTCTCATATAATTCATTAGGAGGAAGGATAACAAACTGAAGCCCTCTGCATTGCAAAACAAGATGGGGACACTTCCAGCCCACACTAGTTTACTGTCTGCCTTGTCCGGCCTCCCTCTCCCTCTCTTTAGTAGATATAAAGTGCTGTTTCAGGGCTGTTCTCATGGTTGTGTGTGTGTTTGTGGTTGTACGAGATGAAGTATTGCAGTCACAAGAAGTGGCTCAGCAGCCTAAGCTCTACAACACTCTACAATGAAGGTCCTGTTCAGGCTGAGACTAGGGGCATTGTTACACGGCAGCACAGTCATATGGAGCCCCGAGGACTCTCTGAGAGTTGAAGAGCCCCACAGCGCTTTAACCAGTCATGCAGGTTTGGTAGCATTCCACTCCACCTTGCAAATCTAAATATGCGGAGGTGGGGGGTGGTCCCAGTCAGGCTGCAAAGCCTGCTCACAAAGGACAGGGATAAAGTTATCTGAGAAAAAAACCTTTGGTGGTGGCTCTAAATGCTATAAGAGGCATGGAGTTCTGTAGTGAGACAGTTGCTATGAGAGCAGAGCACTGACAGCAGTAGTATAAACTACTCTTTGACTTGCAGATGGTTTGGCTGTGTGTCGCTCTTACTCTGTGGCCCGCAGTAACAGGGTCTGCTCTCTAAATTCATTACCCTACAGCAAAAATAGGCATTCCTATGTCTTTTCTCTGTGGCTCGCAGGCCTCCCACTTTGGCACATCGTCAAATCTTGACATAAATTGAATACCACCATTGAGCTAAAATGACTAAAGTCTAGTTTGTTAACCCAAATGCCAAGACACGAAATAGACAGCAAGTCAGCCTGTTACAGAGCCCAAAATGATTGGATGAATGCTTAATAAGCACTGATTGTAATCGGAGGAAGCATGGGAAAAGGCTGTAATCTTTAAAGTAACAAGTCAGCATGCTGTCTAGAATTCTAAACCAATGGTAAAACATAAGTATAAAATACACAAGAGGCTCACAACACATATTACAATGAATGGATGAGAGTGGTGTGCTTCAGCTGGTGGGAAGAAAATGTAACAAAAAAAGAAATAAAATAAATATATTAATCCTGGATAAATGGACCAAGGGCGGATGCAAGCCATGAGAAATGAAGGAAGTGGCTCCAGCCTGACTCGCCAGTTGTGGGCGGGCAGAGTCACATTATCAGTCAGCAGACCAACTCCAAACAGGAAGAGCTGCAAGATCAGGCCTGCTTCCAGGGTTTTACTAAACTTCCTCCAGGGGACTGTAGGTTACTGTTCCATGGCTGGACTTTCTCATCGTACTTCCTCATTCTAATAATAACCACAGAGCTAAGAGTCTACACTGCAGAAACATCAAGTCACACACAAAATGGAGAATCGTGTTTAGGAGGGAGTGCGGTCGAAAGTCAAAAGGAGGAAAACAGCTTCTAAACGGTTTGCCATTCCACTCCAACACATTGAACTCCAAACCCATTTTTTTTCCAAAACACAAACCAAATAAATGTGCTTCGACTTGTTCACATCCTTTGTTTGCTCGGGATGTTGACAGTATAATAGTAACCTTCAGAGAATGATGACACATTGTTGGCTCGCATACTGAAGCTGTGGAGCAGCTTCCTCTCACAATAGCAGTACCCTCAACTTCATTTTAACAGAATCACTGACTGAGGGGCAATTTCACTGCTCCATACACCAAGTCACACCTGGTTTGCATTGCATCAGAAGAAAAGGAAAAACAATAAAGGCTTGCCAACTCTGCTGGAGCATTTGTAGAAGGAAGAAAGCTAATTGTGATCTTGTAAGAAAACTAAACCTGAGATGGTTTGTCTATACTGGCATCTGCAAACAACTTTATTTTGGGCTTTGGTGGGGGGTTGGTGGATGGTAAACCTTAAGGGAAAGTACAAAGGAGTGGATCACAGGTACAAACATGTTTGTTCCCTGTGATCGGCCTTCACCAGTGGAGGGGGCAGGGAGCTGTGCCTCACCAGGGGGCTGGAGGGGGGAGATAGGAATGTGACCGCGGAATGCCAGACACTCTGCCCAGACGGAATAATTACAGATTCCAGCAAGGCAGGGCCCCATAACTCAGCATCATCATTACCACAGCACATCAAATCCAGACAACAGGAAAAGTTAAAAAGGAGAGAGTAACACAGCAACAGCTAAACGAGTATCGACCAGCATCCGTTAAACGGTGTACTGCAACTTGTGATTAAAAACAACAGGCCTTAAACAAATGAATAGAGGGGGTGGGGTGTGTCCCTGTAACGGGTGTGTGTATCAGAGTGCTTGTTTAAACAGTGTAAAGACCTTTGGCCGCGAGGATGAGGACGGTTACAGGAGGATGGTTACAGCTCCAGGCTGAGTTCAATTACTCCACCTACACATAGCTGCCCCAAGTCGTGTTACCAAGGATTACTACTTAAGCAGGAATTTTTATTGGGTACACACGTTAACAAACGGGAGTGTGCTGAAAAAGCAGTGTGTTCCTTTGACAACATGTTTACACTAACCAACATGTAAGCACACAACAGTTCCATCCTGAATTTTCCCAGGAGTGTGGATAGATTAAGTAAATAAGTATCTATCTATCCATCTATCTATCTATCTATCTATCTATCTATCTATCTATCTATCTATCTATCTATCTATCTATCTGCACAGCAAATTCTAAGAGCTGATTCATATGAAAGATTTAGCATTGGACAATACTTTGCCGATTTGTTTTATTAGCTCTATTTGAGCAGCCTTGTGCTAGAAACAAGCTTGAACAGAATATCAAGCAGCAGGGCAGGATTCAGCTTTCTTAACATTCTTTCTTAATATCCCTCTAAGGCCACTAGACTATTAGGGAACGCACAAAATAAACAACAGGAAGTTTTATTTCAACAGTCACACAGGCAAACAGACACAGAACAGGAAAGCATGTACGCCCCACCTCAGAAAATCTATGCTAACTAAATTATCAAATCTTCCATGTCCACAGTCTTGACAGTAGCTGTAACCTCTGTGTGCTGACCACTTGGTTGTATTTCATAATGTTTAAAAAGCAAGCCGCTCTCCAGCTGCAAACTCATTACACATGAGAAATGGCTTTGGGCAGCAGTTCTGTAATTATAGAGGAAGCTCTTGCAAACTGGCAGACTATGTGTCTCAAGTCCCCATTGTAAGCTCCGTTATTTTCCATTTCCTCTCCGATTTGTAAAAAGTCTCTAAATTATTATTATCCCACAAAAATAATTCAACCGCGTATCTTGAAAGTCTTGTCACAGCGAATAAAATATCAGTACAATGAAAACTGACAAACAAGTCACAGAAATAGGAGCCATTTTTAAACTACAAAGCCTACAGGAACTTGAAACTGACAAATAATTTAACTGAAATTACACCCAACACCACCCACAAGTCTGCAACTTCAGAATGTACTCTGCAAAGCCCATGTAGAGAGTTTAACAATAATACACACACATTTTACCAATTTGCATTCATTCTGTAATCTGTAGTATATGCAGTGAAAAAGAAACAGATCTGCAAAGAGAAGATAACGACAAAAATGCCTACCTTTGTGCCAACTGATATGTCATGGACACTGCTGCAAAAGAGAAAATTAAGCTTTTAGGGAGGGAATCAAAGAAAAACAAGCACAATCTATCATTTTTAACAATCCAGCACAATAGCAGAACATTTTACAGTGTGGTAACGGACAGTTTGTGCAAAATTACTTTAATAGTACTGTTCATGTAAAGGCAAACTAACTTCCTCATTCAAAGATGAACGCACCACGAAGCTTGAAATTCAGAAAAAGCACTCGAGAAAAAGTGACTCATAGAAAAATATACAAAATTACTCACTCAATTTCAGGGACGTAGCCGGATCCCAGAGGGTACAAGTCAGCGTCTAGGCGGCTGTAATGGATTGGAACAAAATGCAAGCAAACTTCAGAGTTGACACAGTGCAAGTAAAAATGAAACAAATAAAATTACGCTGCAGGCGAGTACACGGCAGCCTTGACGCTGCCTCCGAAAGTCGCTCTATCTGTAGAAATCAGGTGATCAAAAGAGTACAATAGGCTTGAATTAAACAATACGCTATTCTATATCCTACCCAGATTAGATAACTCGGTGGAGAAGCCTCTGATTCAATCAACGTATAACGTTCAGGCCAGACATCTTCAACATGGCCCTGGCACTCCGCAGACAAATGAATGCGGAAATGAGACACGTTGCTTTAGCTAGCGCTCGAGTTCCCGTGAAACCAAGTTACAAAGGTACAGTTAGCCAACGGTAACTAATGTCTGCGTTGGCGAGCGGCACAAACTGTGAGCACCTTAGATTAAAAACTCTCCTCACACCTTAACTCATATTAAGTTGTGTATTTTTACAGTTAGTGCCGCGTACACAAAGCGATAAATTAACTCAAGCGATACGCATTACTAATTAATGTTAGCAGTGACGCTAGCGTTGGCTAGCAGCTGCTAGTTAGCTTGCGCTCCAGCTAACTGTTGCATGTTTTGATGAAAAAAAAACTGTTCCAAGTAAACTTTCCCGGGCTGACGGTTAACCGAAGCAGCCTTAGAAATCAGAACACGTTAACGAGCGACCGAATTAAGAAAAGAAGTTACTCCGAGGTCGGTTTTGTGTTTAAAATGTAAGTCTTAAGTGTGGTTCTTTTCACTTACCCGTCCATTGCACAAGAAAAAAACTGCAGGTCTGAAGCGAAGGTAGGGCGGCAGACTTGCTTGATTTTCTTACAAAATGGCTGAACACACGGAGGCGAGCGCTGATTAGTCCAGGCACTTCCAAGAGCCAAAAGGGGGCGGGGACAAGCCGCTGCGTGAGCCGTGATTGGACAAGACGGCCATCATTTTGTGAAAAAAGAAACGCCGCGGCAAATTTCCAGTACATCATATCAAGAGGTGACTTATTGTTGGCGGTTTGAGTGATGAAAGGATTTAGTCTGAGTCCCAAAACTGATTAAATAAAGGAGGAAAAGATCAGCTTATGGATTTACTTTTAAAAATATAATATAAATCACACATAAATACACTGGCTCTTATACGTTTTTATAAATTTAAGCTACAGAGTCTGTCAGAAACATGAAGATTTTTTTTAATTTTATTGTCTATATTGTCTATAAGTCTATTTACTTATTTATTTACTATTACTACTATTATTACTATTTTTAGCCTTGTGTTTATGGTTTTACCCCCTATGTTATTTAATCCCACTTGCTCCTTCTTTTACTTGGATGTGGCATTTTATTATTCTATCCGGTGTTGTTGTATTGTATTATTGTACTTTGTGTAAACTCTGTTTTTAAAAGGTGCTACATAAATAAAGTTATTAATATTACTATTAAAACAGTTAAAGATCAATAAATTCATGGCTCCAAGGTGGAGCCATTTCTAACTACTAATTCTAGCATTTAATACAAAACAATCATACACACGCTTTATTAGTGGAGTGAAAAACAACTAGTTTGTAGAGGCTGTAAACATATTTGTCAAATGTATATGGTATGGTAAGAAAAATCTAAGAAATTCAACCTCTGCTTTTTCTTTTTTTTATGAGTTATGGCATTATATCTATGTCATACTGCACAAAAGACATTTCTGGGTTCTCTCTGCTTCTAGCTGTGGTCGTACTGTTTCCATAGAGGTGCAGGACTTTATATTGCAGTAAAAATGAGCCACAGTGAGTAAAAAATGTGCGGTTCAGGAGGTTAATTCCAGCTAAAGCGTTGGC
>OMNN01002300.1:0-10580 GCA_900302755.1 Chromis chromis | reverse complement strand
CTCTCCCCCCCTCCCTCCCTCCCTCCTTTCCTCCGCCACTTCCCACCCTGGCCTCCCCCCCTCCCCTCTTCTCTGCGCAGCACATAGACTTCCTGTGTGTCCTGGCCTGAATGGTATGCGCATGGAGTGGGTGTCTGGGAGGCCTTTCATCCGGCATGGAAAGAAAAGAGAAATCAAGAGAGGGTGAAAAAAAAAAGGAAAGTGAGAGAAGAGAGTCATCTTTAATCCGTTTGAGTCAGAGCAGTTGTCCAGAGGCGAGCGGGGTGGGGCGTATTAAAGGGGTGAGAGGGCTCGGCTGTGCCAGGGATGTGTGTGTCGCGTCTGGAGGGGAAGAAGAGAGGCCTGCTGGGAAACGCTGCAACCGGCCTGCTCGCCTTCCTGGGATAGATGACATCCGGCTGGGACGCGGTTTACACGGACCAGTGACGATACTAAACTAGAAAGGATAAAAATTAACTAAGTATTCATGCTGTGCTCTGGGAAATGGCTCAGTGTAATGTGTTAAGCAGAATTTGCAAGGATAAAGTGACAATGAGTGTCACAGAGCGGAAGTGCAATGAAAATCGTAAAGAGTTTTCAATGTCATGAAAGTGTGTATCTTTTTTTAACCTGCTCGATCACCATGGTAGCCTATGCTGGAAGGCTGTCCTGCTCCAGAGGAAGTTCTGTTCAGGACGTCATTAATGCAAAGCTGAGCAGTATGTTAGTAAAGCCACTGAGCAAAGTTGTGTAATTACAGTAGTGCAAACTGTATATGCCACATCACTATGGGAACCTACATGCTGCAGAAAATGCATGATTATGTTTTTATGTTTCTTCTGGACTTCCCAGAGGAAAATCTGACTGCTCAAACCTTGCTCTCTTATAGCTTGGGAGACGAAATTGTGATTCTTATTTTAGCTTCGATTTTGTCTGATATGTTTCTCATATTTTCCCCTAAAATCCACAAGAAGATATAGGTGATTTATTTATATAAAATAGGTTTGACAAAATATTAGGAATACCTCTTAGTACAATTCAATACAGGGGTTGTATTATATAAGTATAAAATAAAGCTCATATACAGCTCACATGTAGCTCAATAGAGAAAAAATGGAGCCATCAGTTGAAGTTGAGAATTATCTCCTTTAAATCTCAAGTATGACTCCTGTTGCTAATTGTTCTCCTCCTTTCCCACCTCTATCTCCTGGTGAATTTTTAGGAGAAGAATATGAGAAACATATCACTAAAATGAGAATCACAAATGAGTTTCCCAAGCTATAGAGGAGCAAAGTTTGAGCAGTAAGATTTTCCTCTGGGTTGGTTCCAAGCCCATTTTACACTCCTAGTGCTGCAGCTAATAGAACTCAAATTAGAAAACTCTAGTCTATTATTTACCACAGACAATATACAATCAAACCTTTGATTTGGCCAAAAACTACAGTATTTCCACGTCTCCTCCACTATGGGACAGTGTCAGACCTAAATGCTCTTGTTTAGTATCATGTTTAAATGCATGACGTCTAAAGTTTCAGGGCTCTAATGTGCAGCTGTCACATTAGAATAAGCGGCTGAACTGAGAGTCCACTAACTTCCACGATTAACACTTTTCTACCAGCTTTCTTTTCTGCCATAAATTTTTACATTCTTCATAGCTCTCCATTATAACAACCTGTTCCTCTTGACTGAAGTAGGCGACGCGCCATCTGTCCATTTTGTGCAAAAGAAAAGTCAAATGCATCAAACGTCCCGTTTAATGGAGGCTCGCTCACAGTATGTAGAAGAAAATCTGGTTAGCAAACACAGTTGATACTCACCATCATGATACCTATTATCTCTGATTGGAGTTTTAAGTTTTGTTAAACCAGCTAACACAAGGAAAGTCTGGCAGACTCGCTTCGTAGTTCATCCATCTGGTCAACATTTATTTGGCCTAATCAGATTCCCGTCAGCTGTACTTTGTGTTTAGCATTAATTAGCGAATGTTGCCAGAGTTTGCAAGGATAGAAACACTTTCTCTAGTAAATACCAGCAAGTTATTGTTGGTTGCTGTTGTGCATGTTAATGACTTGACTGTTTGCATTTAGAATTGCTGTGCTTCACTGTACATTCAGACTAACAGATAGAGTCAAGTAAACCTGGTTACAGGCGTTTTGCTGAGTCCTACTTAAAAGAGACCACAAATAATCCGAGAGGAAACTGAGACGTAACCACAGATAAACAATGAATAGTATTCTTTCACTGCATGTTTCTTCCAGCACATAAAATTATATCAGTTTCTAAACTGTGCATCATACAGCTGAACTGGAACGAGAATCCTGCAGGTCCTGGAGTCTCGTGGCTCTGAGCTGCCGCAGCGTTGTCAGACTGGGTGTAGTTGGCTGCTGAGTGCCAGTCTGACTACCAGCACTGTGGAGGGGCACATATGCAAGTCTGAGAGGCTGCATCATGTCATGGAAACAACCTACAGTGGTGTGTGTGTGTGTGTGTGTGTGTGCACATGCGCATACAGAGAATGTCAAGGCAGGCCCAGACAAGATAACCTTTAATAAGAAGACAGTGTATAGTGCCATCTGCTGTTTGGATTGGATTGTGTCTGACTGTTACGATGAGTTTTTTATCATCTACAATTAAATATAAATGTTTAATTACATCACAGAAATATGCAGGTGGATTATTGTTAACCATATGCAGATAAATTCATATACAACAGGCATCTAAGGCTTTCACTTTGGTTTTAGTTCTTGCCATTAAGGTGATTCAGAACTAAAAATAACACATTACACTGAGCTCAGTGTCACATATTCTCAGTTCTACTGTGATCTCAGTGTCTCAGCTGACAGTTCAGTTCATTACCTGCAGCTTTTGTTAAAACACTTAATAATGCTTCAGATCTTCCCACAGCAGAGCGAGCGGTAAGGGTGCTGCAAATTAATTTGCCAAAACTCCCAAGTAGTTTGCTATGAATTGAAAAAAAAAAGTAGTCTGTGATTTACTAGTAAGTCTTCATACAGTCATTAATTCAAGAAACAAGTTCTTTGTAGTGAGAAGAAAACTGCAGTTTTACAGTAAGAAATGCAGTTTTGCTCCCAGATGATTTACATAAAACTCAACTTCACATAATAAGTCTGCTATATTAAACAACTGTTCTATTTTCCACACGCAGAAGGTGGAGTTAAAAAGGTTCGGACAGCATCATATTTACAAAATAAATGTTACGGGAGCATGAGACATAAATTCATTAACTTATGTTTTTCAGTACATAAATTCTTTAGCTCGTGTTTTTTTAGTGTTAGATAGATTTATAAACTGGGTATAATCTCAATTTTGTGTAGAATAGATATTAAAATTGGGCTCATGGTGTTGGCTGCAGCTCTCAACCTCAGGTTTTTATATATATTTCAATGGTCTGCTCTTCTTTTGCACCTTTTAACCATAGCTTGGTTCTACACGGTGGTTTCCAATGTGTATTTTACTTACCTATTCACTGAAACACTCACACACCAACTCGCTCATCTACCATTGGGAGCAACTTGGGGTTCAGTGTCTTGCCCAAGAACACTTCAACACATGGGCGGACTGGGGATCAAACTGCCAACCTTACAGTTAGTGGAGAACCCGCTCTATCACCTGCACCTGAGTCATGGCCGCCCCTGTTTATACAACTGTTTTATATTGTTTGGTACTCAGGTAAATATGATTCTTTGTTTGCTGTGATTTGATCCAACAGCTTCTGCAGTACTCTTAACCTGCAGTATTTCTATGTCCTCTTCATCATTCAGAATCACACCTAAATTCACCTCTTCAATATCAGAATTAAATGAATGAAGTGTAAATTTACAGAGTGTCTGTAACTTCTATCAGCATTCCTCTCTTGTATCATGTACATTAAAAGCAATTTTTACTGTGATAAATGTTTACATCTCTTCATAGCTCTGCAGTGTAACAAGCTGTTCCTCTTGACTAAAGCAGGAGCTGGATGATTGGTTCATTGAAGCTCCGACTGGTTAACAAAGAAAGCTGATAACAACCGTTGTGATGCCCATTATCTCAGATTGGGGTTTTACCTTTTGTCGAGCAAAAGTTGTAACTGTGCATGTTAGTATCTTGATGGTAGCATTTAGCACGTAGCATGCGGCAAGCAGCTTGCCAGCACACCCTTAGTTCCTTTGTTAAAAAATGCATCACACATTTATTAAGTGAAATCTTCACATAGGACATTTATGAAGTCACTGCTATGAGATGAAAATTAGATTCAGTTTCCTCAAAAGAGCAGAGTCAGAACCAAACCTGGTTACAGACATTTGGGAAGGAAACTAAGACGTAACCCCAGATAAACAATGGATAATATTCTCTTACTGCATGTTTATTTTAACACATAACAGTATATACAGCTTCAAATGTTCAAATCTTTGAGGAAAAAAAAGAAAGAAAGAATTGTGCCTATAAGGGGAGACCACCTGTGATAAACCTCCCTTTCCTTAACATTAACATTCATAGAGCACATAATCCAAATGTTTAACACAGAGAATGCATTGAAATGCGTCAAATGAAACATACACAAATGCAATAAATTATATACATACATATGTAATCTTTTGAAGAATAAATATTGAACATTTCCAGCAGTTTGATAACAGATTGATATGAGAATTAGATTTAAAAGGCAGTAGTAGAAGTAGAAACAACAACCGAAACAACAAAGTAATCCAATTTTTGAATGAAACTTTCACCACATTTGATGAACTGATACAATGTTCCTTAAGTTAGCATTGTTCTTTTTTTTTTTCTCCAAAGCAATGCAGAGCTTAAGATAGTAGGCTGGGAGAACAGAACACTTTACATCACACTCTGGATAAGCTGACATAGTAGCACTACTGTAGGCTGGATTTTTCAAGGACACATAATACAGCTTTTAAAAAAATGTACACACAACTTTCTTGCACACACGCACACACACTCTCTCTCTCTCTGAGTCGTTGAGTTTATGTAAAGGACACTGACAAACACACCGAGCATCCTCAGGTGACAGATGGTCAAATCATCTTTAGTCAGCTCATTGTCGCTGTAAGTTCCTGGCATCAGAGATAACAGGTTTAAACGCTTCTCAGGAAAACACCTCTGCAGAGTATATAAGGTGGACACTGCATGGCAATGAACAGTACAGCTTGCATATAACATACTGGCTTCTTTGATATGGTATAGAATAAAAAACATTCTGCTCAAAGCATTTCTGATGACACTAAACCCACACAAAGAGGCACAATTAGTTAGAAAATTGATTTTTGTGACGACAACACGAGTAACTATAAAGCTTATCAGTTTTCTTTTTAATTCTGTATGTGTGTAAGCATGTGTTTATGTCGGAGAGAGAAATGCTGGAAACAAGAACAAAAAAAAATCTGCATTTGAACAAATTGTGATGTTCAATAAAAGTGAGAAAACTCCAGAGTTAAGTTGAGATGTTGAGTGAACACCGCAGGAACAGAAAACTGAGTTTTGGGAGTACAATTTGGCAGCATTACACCTGGTTGTCCAAGCCATGAGCCAAAAAGTCAGACAAGTTTCAAGGCTTTCTGCCAAAAAGAAAAAGAAATAACTTCCAGAAACAAAATTCTTATGTCAAAAGTAATCTTCAACTCTTGCAGTTTCCATAAAATCATTATGAGGCAGCCTAAATCTGAATCACTGCTTGTTATAGATCTGCATAGCACAAGGAGTGGCTGCTTCCCTGACAGGAAATCACTGGAAATTGTGGAATGCAGTGTAATACTGATCGTACTCTCATATGCAGAGAGGATGACAAACCCTTTATGAAGCACTTTCCACTTTGATGTGGAAAAAAAAAACGTCCACTGGCAGGTGTTCTGTGGGATGTGGCGCCAGCATTTTTACACGTCAACATTTCCATCACAGTTCTGGTCTTTAAATGCAACTAGTAATTTGGTTGCTCAGTAGACCATCAGCTTTCATCCATTTACTGCAGCATCCTCATTAGGACACTCAGTGGGAAGGTTGTCAGGAGAAATTTACCAGTTTTAAGGTATTTTTTCCTATTTTCAGTCTTTCTTAGTTGTTGTTGGTGTTTTGGTATTTTCCTGTAATATGTCAGGAAACTTCAGGAAAAGTCCCATCTTTGGCTTTATCTCTCATTAATCCATGCATACACACACATATATTTATCCTTTAAGCATTTCCAGGCTGTGAATTTTTTTTGTTCCATTGTACTTGCCCCTAAGACGTCTCAGCTGCAGTGGAGTGTTGTATCCTATTTCTGGAGATCCAAAGAGACCTGATTGATTCCATCCCTAGCTCAGATACATCTGTAAATACAATAAAAAGTTTCCAAAAACATCTGAGGTTACCAGAAATGATTTAGCACACGGGGGCCTGTAAAGGATGCTGGGCATATTCTGTGCTTGGGCCGAGCCATTTTCAAAGAGTCAGCTCAGGGAATGATGATGCATCAGTGGGATATGTTGTGGGTAATAGCTCAAGAAACTGGAGAAATCCTTTGACTCAGATTCTTCTTTCCTCTTTTGAGAGCAACTACAGAAATAATCTTTCTTTTCTTTCCAAGAGAAGCAAAGTTTGGCACCATTAGTCAACACTGCAGCTCTGCTGGAGGCCTCCTGCACCAGACCTCTAGTTGGTTAGACTGTACTTGCAGGTGGCGCTGTAGGAGACATTCATCCAGAGGCATAAGTATCCTAAAAGTTACCGAGAAATTCTTGTCTATGTCTTACTGGAAAGTAGCTGTTGATCTCACTTAGAAGGCGCAAGTATGGGACTAATGCAGTTACTGTAGAAAAAACAAGTCAGTGTAGTGGTGACTAAGCAGTTCATTCCACTTGGATAAATCACTAGCATTACATTTGTTTAGTGTTCAAATCTCTCAAAAGTCCACAGTTGTTCTCGGAAACTCCCTATATGTCACTTGAAATGAAAAAGTATTAATTTCAGTGCTTGTCTTTGCACTCAGAGGTGAGAAAACCATTTTTTTTAGACAATCAAATGCTACTTTAAGTTGATTTAAGTGTGTGCTGGCTAGTTGAGCTGTAGCCACCACTGCTAACGGTCATTCAGCTGATGATCGATATTATTAGCATCAAGAGGTTATATTAGATTACTTCTGGTCTTTAGCTAGCATGGTGGAAAGAATGATCTTAGGTAACTGGGTCAAATTACTTCTTAACGGTCTTGCTTTTCTGCTACAAGATGAGCTCAAAGGATAAGGAGAGTCGAGTTCCTCTTTACTTATATAGCTGAAATAAATAATCAATCAACTGCTTAGTCAATTAGTCAAGTAAATTAAGATAAAATGCCAAAACAAATCACAGGTTTTGGCATGACAGGTTAGAATATGACACTGAAATCTGTGCTTTGGGAAACTGTGATGGACATTACTTGTTATTTTCTAACATTTCATTGATCAAATAAACTAATTTAGAAGGTATTTGACATATTTATAGGTAGTCGTGTCCCTCTGTTACTTCACCCAGAATGTACTTTTAAACATTAGATACAGACAAGAAACTCACTGTACTTTCAGCTGTATTAGTTTAGACCCTGTGATCCCAAAGTGGTTCTCTGTTTAATGGGTCTAACTCAGCATGTGACAACAGAGAAAGGTCTCCATGTGAGACAGTTTCCTCCAGAAGTAAATGCAACTCGAGCTTTGACCGCTTCAAACAGCACTTTTTTTTTAACCAATAGAGGAAACTCTGTCCCTCTTCATACTGCAGATACTGTGGTGTTTCTGACAGACTACAGGCAGGTTTGATTAACTGGCAGTCAAAGCTCTCTGTGGGTGGATATCTCAATGTTTCCAGGAATGCACAAATCAACATCAAGGCAGCACGAAGACACTTGAATTTGAATCCTTCTTTGCCAGCTTGACAATGATGCTGGGAATCTGAATTAATTAAAAGAACTGTTTGACATTTTGGGAAATTTGATTATCTGGGTTCCTGCAAATCTTAAGACTTAGATGAGGAGATGACTCTCATATCTGTCTGGTAAATACAAGGCTACAGCCAGCAGTTGGTTAGCTTAGCTTAGCATGAAGATTGAAGAAAGGGACAGTTCCTGGATAAGAAATAGTCCTGTGCATAACTCCCTTGTAAAATTGAAGTTTCATGTGTTTATTACTGAACTTTAGAAGTGCTGGTGGGCAACTTTAGGCAGCTTTCTACTGCAAGAACTCGGGACAGGCACAAGTTAGCGCGAATGCTTAAAGGAACGGGTCTGCAAAGGCCTTTTCAGGCTTTCTGTTTTCCTTGTGGTGTAAAATCTGACGACGTGATGTTAACTCTGAGTGCACCAAAACAGCGACAAATAGTAGTTACTAGATGGATGAACCATGGAGGGTTTGTTATGTTAGCCGATATGGTGAATTTTACACTGAAGATGGTGATTTTTGATCAAAGATGACTTGAGGACATCGAGAAGTCAGAAAAATGCTGCTTGGTGTCCTCTCTGGCTTTAACCAGTCAGTGTTGAGACCGACACAGTGGTTTTTTTAGTCTGTTGTGTTTTTTTCTCCTTAAAAACAGCCCCGAAAAAGGTTCTATATGGTGGTTCTTGCAATTAGAACAAAGCTTTGCACCTCCCTGTAACGGCCCACAAGTTCCTGCAGTACAAAACGACCTTTTGTTCCCTTTGGATTGAGCCTGGCTGTTTTTTTCCCCTGTTTCCAGTCTTTATGCTAAGCTAGCTGGCTGCTGGCTGTCGCTCTATGTAAAACTGGCATCTGTCTATTTATTTATCTCTTGGCAAGAAAGCAATTCATTTATGTTACAAATATATATGCATTAACGTACTTCTAAGTGAGGACAGCAGCATTGTTTCACCTGGCCTCTGTGACTCTAAGATGTTAAAACATTTTTTAGAAGACAAAACTGCTGAGAGGATTCTTTTAGAGTTTACCTGCATTGAGAGGCTGGGGCATTTAAACATCTTTGATAGCTTTTAGAGGGGGCTTCTTATTCGAGCAGCTTGAAAAAGTTAAAACAAACAGGCTGCCATGCGTGATGATAAAAGCTTCTTTGACGTATATGTCTGCTAGGTCTTAAACATCTTTAGAAGTGACTACCACACTCAGTCAAGTTGAGGTTTTCTTTTAGTGCAGTTCCAACAGCCACACAATGCAACATCAACGTGGTAAATTAGCAATGATCTGCCATCCAGACTCAAACGGCGCGTGTGTGTGTTCTCTGAAAACTGGACTTTGTATGGGTCTCTGTTTCATCTCTTATCTGAATACAGTGTTTGAAGATTTACTGATTTCTCCACTGTGCAGAGTGTGTGGGCTGTCTGGCCTTTCACAATTCAGTTCATTTAGCAGATGAAAAGAGAGCACCAACACAGAGTTAAACACAAAGTCACTTTATTAAGCTTGGGGGCAGGTGGAGCATCTGAATGCAGGGATCTTTCCTGATCAGGATATCTTTTTCAAATGGATGCTGGCTCTGCCCAGGAAGAGAACACAGAGGAGAGGGAATGAAAGTGTCTCCAAACAAGGACGTCCAGGTATTTGATGAGCCAGGCGATCCGAGAGAGAGGCAGCTCCAGTAAAGCCACACATCAAAAGTCATACTTTTAATTTAAAAAAAAAAATCAAGAAAAAACATAAGCCCCTGGAGGCCTTAAAAGTACACACCACTTCACCAGTACCAGCAATTTGCGGGGTATGTAACGCTCCCACTGTCTGTTTGGTTTTGAAGTCACACAGTGAAACATTAATTTTCCTGCAAATTAACTAGAAGTTGAAAAGTAAAGAGGATGCAGTTCACCTCTGGCTGCGACAGATCAGCCGGGTAACTTATCCTCCTCTGCAGTCGTTGCTTTGACAAATTGTTCTGTTTGTGGGGTTGAAAATGTTCTTGTGTGCATGTGGGCGACTCCTAAAATGACTCTTCATGTCTGTGTAAGTCACATCTTACACATCCTTATGTTATATATTTTTTTAGAACCATTAAGTCCTTTTAAATACTAATCACTGTGGACACTCTTGTTTTGATCCCATGGTATGGACACGATGCTCTGACAAAATTAAGAGCCAATATATATATATATCTTTTTTTTTTTTTTTTTATCTAACTCCAGCTGAAACATTAGAGACACGGTGCAGGAAAGAAAAAGAAGCATCTAGAAAATAAATGACAAAAAATGACATTACACTAAACATCTTGACAGCCCAGCCGACTGTTTGAGGGCAAGTACCAGCAAATCCAATCCTGGAAGGTCACAACAGCAGCCTGACTGGCAGTCTGTTTGAAACGCACTCCATCCTACAAGGAGAGTCTTCCTCACACAGACAGCTATAATCCGTGAATACAGGTTATCAAATCGGTCTTCGCAAGTGTCAGAGGCTGACATTTCTCAATCAAAAATGGTTGTGGGGCTTAGTCATATCCCTTTCCAATATTTGTTGGTGCCTCTCAATAACACAAACACTCATCTCTCTGTCATTTCTTCATTCCGTTCTGTCTGTTCGGGCCGTTTGGTTTAGCAGAGGTGTTCCTTTAGTATCAGTCCAAAACTCCCTGCTGTCCTCTATGCATCTCCTCCTCCTCCTCCTCCTCCTCTCCTTTCTTCTC
>OMNN01002291.1:0-10684 GCA_900302755.1 Chromis chromis | reverse complement strand
TACAATAAGTGTTCCAGTGTTCAAAATGTATTTTTTAGTTGTTGTTGAAATGATAAAACAATTGAAATGTTGATTTTAGAAAACAACCACAGGGCTTCCCTCTTTAAAATTAAAAATACAAAACATAACACAGAAATGATAGCGCCTTACGTGCAGTCATTATTGCTGGTCCCTTTATTGTACTATATGCTAGAAGAACAAAGGCAAACAGAGGAAAAATCTGTACTCTTGCATATGAATGAACATAAAATAAAAGAAGAGGCGTAAGGAGAGACACAGACATCCCTGAGGGGAATGTTACACTCCCACTGACTGCTTGATTTCACTTGAACTTTGCATGACATTCCCACAGCGCTAAGTGGCTTCTCTAATGGTGAGATTCAATTGAGCCCTGGCAAATGCTCTTCTGCCCACTGTGTGCTAAGGAAATATGTCCCCAGAAAAAAGCATACAAAAACAGCGGCATATTACAGCAACAAATGCTTGAATTTTTTTAATCAGACTTCTTAAGACTGTGGATTAAAGTCAGCACCTCTCTGATTAAGTGCTGCGGACATCTGTTCATATCAGAATGAATGGAAATCCAGGTGAGGCATAATGACAGGGTTTGCAAGTTCCCCCTCATTTCATCTCCATCCAGGATATACTGCACACGCACTGGACCCGCCCATCTTTAAAACAGCTCATAATCATACCTTCAGGAGCAGAACAAAATTTACAGGCAAGCGAAAAAACACTATAAATACACCAGTCAAATCCTGCCGTACAAGCATTCTCATGTCTTTCAGGCCCAACCACCAAAACATTTTCCCGGATGCAGAGTCAATATCAAACAGCAATTACCTCTGCAAGAAAGAACAAGTCTCTCCGAAGCCATCACAGGCAAAAGCCAGAGTGGAAACTGTAAGGATGTGGCCATTTATGTGCAGATGGTCTGCCGCTGGGAAAATAGCAGGTATTCTATGGATTACAGCTGTTCGTGCTACTGTAGCCTGGACACCTTGTAAACTTTACAGTCTTTACAGTGTTAAGCTGCTATAAGATTTATATCTATGCAGAAAAAAAGGTAATTATAATTCATGTCCCTGCTGGAAAAAAAAAGAAAAACACTTACTGTGAAGTCTGGCAATAAGCTTGGCAAAATATTTGTACTAATTTTACAATAGCTCTGTAGAAAGTATCCATTTGTGCATTATTGTGTGTGGATGGTGATGAGAAGGAGATGAGACAGAAAAAAAGTGTGTGAAAGGTGATTAGGCTGTGTGTTTAGAGCTCTCTGTTAGCAATACAAAACAACCAGAACCTTTAGTGCACATGCGCACACATTTTCCTGCTAATTACCACACAGCCTTTTGTGTCTTTATTGACCTTGTCAATTTGTAGCTCCCCTTGTTGTTTACAATTTCCCTCAAACTTATGTTCCGCTGTCATTTAGATTCTGTTTGCTAGTCCTGTGGTGTCTCTTACTTGTTATTTGGATTTTTGGGGCTTTTGTTTATCTTTTTAATTGATTGCTCATCTCTGTTTGTTTTTTAAGGTAGATTTCTTTGTTGTTGCTGCTTTTGTTTTTCTACCTCTTTGTCCTATCCACTATAATTGTTTTTGGCAGAGGGCCCTGAGCAAAACCTGCTGGGTGCCTTTTACTTGTTTCTAACATTCTGGGTGCATTGTGCGTGGTATTCCGATGCAGGAAAGCATGTGTGTCACATCATTTGATACTTATTTAAATTTCAATTAATCAAATAACGACAAACACATAGGGAACCTGTGTTTTAAGAATCTCTTTGTGTCTGGGGCTTTTCGGCACCTGTCTATTTTCACCTGAGTTGTGTTTGAAGATTGTTAACATGCAACAGACACCCTGAACAACGGACCAATATAAATGGTTCCTCAATTAAAATTCCAGGAAATGCTAGCAAAGTAAACTTGCATATGTAATCATAGAGGAGTTCCTCTCTAAATGTACTCAAATGAATCCATCTATGATATAATTTTTACCAAATGATAGACAGGAATATGGGAAATTTTAAAAGTTTAGGGACCATTCAGTGTGATTTCTTTGTGTTTTGGTTATACTTTCTGTTGGTTGTTGCCAAATTTCCTTCAAAACCAAATCTTTTAATTTCTGTGCCATGTAAGACTCTGGTGGTTTTCATTCCAAGCGAATCTGATCTGATTACTACCTCTCTGTGGCTGAAGGTGTGCTAATTAGTCAAATGAATGTTTTGGTTGGAAAGAAAACATACCTTCCCCTCCATGCTGCAAAACTGATTGTTAGTGCAGTAAACTTCGGTTCACTTAGGTTTAAAAGCGACCGACATTCTGAATATAGAATCCCATAAAGTCTCAGATTAACATCAGACTCTTGGCAGACAATACCATCTCCACCTTCCACTGCACTTGTGAGGCTTCTTGCACATGTTTGTACCTTCATAGGTGGTCAGGATTGTGTGTTTGCATGGAGCAGGGAGTGCATACACTTTTTCCCTGCTTTCAGCATAGTCCTCTGGTTTGCTGGCTTGGGAAGAAGAGATCTTGCTGAAATGCATTTTTTTTTGTGCAAATATCAGTAGTATGTGTTTCTAAGAACTTTTTGAGCCTACAACCCAGCATAGCTGCTGAAAGACCACCTAGGGAGTTAAAGCATAGACCTCTGAGGCGAGGACAGGTGTTCGGCCAGGCACTGACTCCTTCCCCCCCAGTACAGCACCCACTTGACAATTATTCCGACAGGAAGGATGACGAAGAAGGATGTGATGCCCCCATTTGCCTCAGCTCCATATATACTGGAGTGCACGAGGAAAAGGAACCTGGATTACATACTTGAATTTAATACCTTGCCGGAAGAGCTGAACTGAAAGTGGGAATGAATCTCCTGCTGCCTCTCTTTCTCTCTTTCAGACAGGAGATCGGTCTTGTTCTGCTTGCCTCAGAGCTATTTACTATTTACTTCGCCATCAGTACTCAAGCCATTTTATTATCACCTCCTTCAGGGAGATATGAAGGGCTGACACCACCTTATTTCTCCCCGTTCTCCACATTCCATTTATTCAGTAGATGCCAGCCACATCCAGCACCTAATCCTAAATTATACTTTGGTCTTGCTGTGCCAATGTTACACATGTTCTGTGTGCACATGTGCCTTTTGTGCGTATATATGTGTGCACAGGCAGCAGATGTGATGTCAGGTACTGGTGTCATTATAATAAGGAGCCCACTTGTCGGACAATAGCTCCAGGCATTGTTTCTCTCCAAGTCACACTGAAATTCTTGACAATAGTAAGAATCTGAATTTGGAAATAAGTATAAAACACACACAAAGGATGCTTCCAAATAGGGGTTGTATTGTATTTCTTACGCTCATGTTGCACAGGGAGGGGTACCCTTGTGGAGTGTGGAGTTTTCTGACAACTGATATGCATAAGAAGATTTTGATTGTCACTCAACCACACAGAGAAAGCCAAAGGCAAAGAAAACATGATTACAGATAAAGCTGGAATAAACCTGAGTACAGACTGTTAATGCTGGTTGTCAGTCTGGGTCGCGTTAATCCTATGATGCACTGAGCCTTCTTTTCTCCTGTTGCTATGTGATAATACACCGAGGACCTCTAATGTAGGCAAAGGCATGCTAGGAAGTATTAAAAGTGTATTGTGAAAATATTTCTTAGCGTGGTTTATTACGAATTGACTTTTTGCGCTACAAAAAAAGGATTACACAGGCAAGTGATTGTTTATAACAGCTGAGGTAAACACACAGATACGCTGGCTGACTCTCAATAAAGCAAGGGCAACCATAAAACAGAATTTGCCTTACACAACACTATGAAAATGCAGTAATGCGGGAACATGAACGTGCTATTTATCAGTAGCAGGAAACTGTGCCCCACTAGAAGAGTAGTTCCTTGAACCATTAATCCTTCGCCTTTGTTCTTCTGAGACCACTTCCAAAGCAAACTTCAAGTTGGCTTATCTTATCCTCTGAAATACTTCCTAATATCTATATGCCTCATTGTCATTCTACCTGCTTCTCAAACAACCCCAACCCTCAAAACTAAATGTAAATGACAAGCAACGGTATGTGACTGAGTCAGACAGTGATAGAAAGAGATTAATCAATAATGTCTCCAATCAATGAGCTGTCGGGCAGCCGGAAAGACCTGCATGACTTGCACTTCTAGAGTCAGAGCATCTATAAAGACCACAGCAATGTCATTTTATTGCTGCAGTGGAGCAGTACTTGTTTGTGAAGCAAGCGGAATGCTGTAAGGACTGACTGTTGTACATCCTATTAAAAATTTGTGTGTCTCAGCAGCTGTTTTGGCAGTCTGGAGTCAATACCCACGAGCGGTGGAGGTTAAAAGGCCCAGCGTTCACTCTCAGGTTACATCTGCTGCTACAGTATGAAAACTTTCCAACCACCTGACTTCCTCCATCCTTAAACAGGTCAAATAAATACACTTTAAGTGCATTGGCTTTGGGTCCCAGGGGAATAGGAGGGGAAATAATCTGTTAGACAGGCTTTAAACAGATTAGTGACATGCAAAAAGTACTTGTTTCCCAATGGTCATGATTTTCTGACAGCTTAAACCAAATATTAAGATGACAGAATGATGGATTGAATGTTGCATCATCACTTCTATAATCTAGCTTCTAAAGGTTTTTGATTCAAAGAAAAGACGGTTTCGCAATTATCCAGTGTTGCCCGCCTGCGATCACAGAGTCTTGACTTCATAGCAGTGCTTGTGGAGATCGTCGGAGCGATAGAGAACTGAGGGTAGGCCGTCAGGTGTTGGGGAACAAAGAGGCGTCGGGAAGATATGGAAGACTATCGGCCCTCCAGTCTGAGCCTGCAGATATGAGATAAAGGCTTTGCCTCCAGGAAGGGAGATTGCAAACTCAAACGTTTTGCCGAGACTTTGGCAGATAAAAGCCCTTCTGGCCAAGAAATAAATTCATGATGCCTTTTCTTGAGGCTTTTAATCAGAATTGAAAAGTCTTTCAAATTAAAAGAAAATAGCACCAAAATCCAAACCAAATCCTTCTAATGTCACAAAGTGTTTCAAAGGCCTAGAATTTCTTAACGTGTACAGACTACTTAGCGCTGGATTGCATTCCATTGCACACATGATAAGTGTAATGTCATCTTACCGTCATCCATATCAGGAATGATTGTGATTCTGGCTGCGGGGAACTCTGAGCCCAGGCGGCCCCCCATGGGCATGCTGAGGGTTACGTTGAAGCTTTCCTCATCTTCATACAGGGAGTCGTCAATGATCACAACCCGACACGGTTTCTCTATCTCCCCCTTGTCAAACCGCAGGATGCTGTGATGGTCCTCAGGCCTGGAGATGTAATCGGAATAGGACAGCACTGTGGTGGGGATGGTGCCTGTGGCTGAGACTGAGTGGGCAGAAAACACAATTACAGAAAGCAAAGTCAATTATTCAAACTGTCCCAAAGTACAGTATATTTTTCTTCACATAAAAAAATCAATATGTAGCAATGATTTCCTTTATCCTTCTAATTATTTTCCTAATGAACAATGATCCTTAGTTTGTTCTGTTTTAATAGAGGAAAGGAACGTTTGCTCTCAATTGCATCTTTCTATTTCCAAAAACTTTTTGATGTAACGTGAATGTTTTCCAAGCCCCTAACAACCCAGCTTTTTCATTTGTGTTATGGTATGCAGTGTTGTCTTTTGATTTTCCAGGTCAAACGTGTATTTTGTATAATGGTGAAAAAGAACAATAAAATGTACTGATTTTTTTTTTTAAGAATGAAATTAATTCAAACACTGAGCAGACAGAATGAGCGCAAAAGTCAATAGTCCTCCAGATTTATTATCAATATGGCAACCTTGATGATCTGCTTTACAGATGCCAGTTACAGAAATTGAGCCTCAGTCCAAAGAGAGGAGACCAAGCTGATTATTAAGTATTGGACACCAGCTTAGGTGGAAGAAAGCACCAAGTAACTCAAGAAACTGAACAATTCAAAAAAAGTTCCACACATAGTTAGTGTGTTACCTTGCTGGGTGTAGCATATGACCATGAGCTCCTGACTGACATCCCCACTCCTGCGTACAGGGATAAGCAGCTCACCAATGTCCTCCTCTATGTTGTACACAGCTGAGGGTATAAACACTGTTGACTCTGTAACAAAATAAAAAGATCATCTTATTAGATCATTACTTGACATCATGTGTTAGCATGATTTAAATTGAATACTATAAAAATGGTATGAGGAAAAGTCTTGTGTATCACAAATTGATATTTACAGAATCACAGCGTTAAACTGAATAGGAAGTGAAGTGTATGGGAAGTTTGGTTAGAGGTGAAGGGAAAAACTATGTCAAATCATATCATCATTTGCTTTAAAAGCCTCTAATACACGAGCCTGTGCCCTGGGACCAATAACAGTTCTTACTAAAACTCTGTTGATAGTGCTTCCATTATGTTTTATCAAAACTCACCATCTACTCGCTATTTATTTGCAGCAAATATCCCACCTATAATTGGCTTACACAGCAGACAGACAGTGCTGGTAAGTGGCACAGATGAATGTTGAAATGTCTCGTGTAAGGTAATGCTATTTAGAATAAGAGTCTTTGAAGACATAAAAAACTGTGCGTACAAATCTCCGTCTCACACGCTTGGTTTCATTAAAGAAGTCTATTGTTAGTTCTTAATACTGTTTGCAAGCGGAGACATGTTAAAAAGCAAATTTTCTCCTCAGATGTTTTACTGGCGGCTCTCCATCTCTTTGTCTCCATTCTCTAAGCCGTGTATGGCTTTCAGAAAGGTAATGAGTGTGCAACATTTCAGCCACACAGAAGTTTTGTATTCTTCTCATTGAGCATCATGGTCGGCCACAATAACAAGCTGTTGGTACGTCAACAAAACTTGTTTCCAGTCTGAGTTATTTTAGAAAGTCTGGTCTGAAATGATTTAGATTCATGATGGCAGCCCTTGGGCTATTCCATTTTTTTTCTGCTCTCACTGAAAATAAACATAAAATACATTTTTATAAGCCTTCAGAGGTTATTTGACCTTGAGAAGCCAAAATACACAGAAACTTTAGAAACTATAAACAGTATAATGATATGATAATGGACATGGCTGTAGGGATACAATGTCTGTTTAAGGCACAGGGTAACAAAAATAGAATTTCACATCTTGCAGAGAGAAAGCTGCCAGTTTTCTGATTGCCCTCTGGAGACTTGTGTTTTGTGAAACAAGCTCCACCTAAACATAATAATTAGCATACATTGTTGACAGCAAATTCTTGCTTTTCACCCAGTGAAGCCCTATGGGAAGCGGAAAAGCATT
Source organism: Chromis chromis (assembly GCA_900302755.1). Taxonomy (NCBI): domain Eukaryota; kingdom Metazoa; phylum Chordata; class Actinopteri; family Pomacentridae; genus Chromis; species Chromis chromis. The sequence goes on along the minus strand of OMNN01002291.1, from coordinate 3,354 downwards.
ATCCATATTTATATCATGCAGTTCTCTGTCTCACTTCTATTGCAGTCAAGCTGTTTTCAGAAACACTGCTCATCTGTTCCAGAAGCCATATTTACATTATAATCATGCAAGCCAGGCCAGTGTGGCTATTTCTACACCATATCCTTGTTGAGCTTGTTAAGCTGCACTAGTGAAAAGAAGATACTGTCCATGAACACACTTTGCTTTCCCCCCCCTCATTATGTAGCAATCTTCATAAGCAAGTTGGATTAGGGATTTTATCATTTGATCCCAGCTTTCAGTCTTGTGAATAAATGATATATTTAAAGCATTTAAAGAGGAATTTCTGTGATTAAGTTTTGAAGGATCCTTAGAAGGAGCTCTCTGCTGCTCGAAAAATACAGTCTTTGGATGCTCTTACAGTGTAGCCGACTTCAATCACTTTCTCATAATTGTGGTTTACAAAGTTTCACTAGAAATGCATTGTCTTTCTCTTTCTTTAGCAGTTTTTTTATGTCCTAAAGTGTAGGTTTAAATGGGTGTGTACTATTTTAATCAAAATAACCAGCTACTTTGTCATTGGTGTGCTGCCCGTATCGAAAATATACCTGACACCTTTGTTTCTTCTACAAATACATTTCTCTCTCTATAATTGTTGAACATCTGTGCAAAATGATAGTGGGGAGTCTTTGATGTTAAGACACGAGACATCAAACGCTCAATGATATTTAACATAGCTGAAAAACGTTCTTCTGTCAAACTCCATTGTAGCAACACTGGTAAGTCCTGAGTGTGCTGCATTGTTAGGCAACAAAAACTGAAAGGAAAAATGTATGATGCATAGACAATATTTGTTTTGGGTTATAGTTGTAAAGCAGGAACTTAAAGTTTTGTACAATTAAAATTCTAAGCAAGACAATTAAATGTAAACATTCAAATAAATGTTAAATTATTGAAAGTGAAATCATGACTGACCATCATCGGGGTCCAGGATCTCCACAGTGGCAGCCTCTGGGTATTCGAGGACTGCCATCACTGGCTCAGACAGAACAATCTGGAAAGTCTCTGACACTTCATACTCGTTATCTGACAGGATCCTGACCTTCCAGGTGGCTGTGGTCTGGCCCGGGTTGAACTGCACCTGTTTCTGAGATTTTCCCCGGAAATCTTTGTCCTTTTCTGCCGTCCCATCCTTCGTGCCAATACCTTCGGAAGAGCATGGAAAAAAAGATGATTATCATAATTAGGTAACATCTGCTACACTCAAACAACATTTTAAATTAATTTTCATGTTTGTCTTTCTTTAATATATGTACACTCTATGACTCCTGATATTTGTGTAGCTTTAAATAGTTATACAGACATTGCCAACAACAACAACAAAAAAGATTCAATTAAGCTTCTAATTTTCATCTCCTGTAAAACCAGGAAAATGTCATGCCCCAGTTGATCTATCTCAACAATATCTGCCCATCTTCTGGGTGCGCTTTCCCACCCCCAGTGTTTCAAATGATCGCAGTGGAACTAAAACTAATTATCCCTCACGTCAGCCTGGTCTCAGCAGAGGGGGCTGGAGGCTGACTTGCACTGTCTGACCTTCAGCATGTGAGCTGTTTGATGGAGCTTATAGTCACCATTGCTGTGACACTGGCAGGATTCCTGTTGAGCAGGAGCACTGAAGCTGGTGAAATGTCACACAGCCTCTCCATTGTCTTTGCTAACCGGCCACACAACATGCAGCAGGGGTCTGGCAGCAAATAGAAAAAAAAACACGGCTGTACACCCCCCGAAGCAACCACGCAAGCTGCCATAAATGTAGAAAACAAAAAAATTCCTGGAAAATGAAGCACTGGAAAAGAGGAACTTTTCAGAAAAATGCTGTATGTTCAGAACTGAGTAAAAAAAGAAAAGAAAAACTGATACATCACAGTAGGACAACACACAAGATCTTCATTAGACAAACATTGATAAATGCAGAGTTTTATTTTTTATTTTTAAACTGCCATCCAATTCTATGATGAAAATAAAAATGGACTTTGATATGCTACTACAGAGAGAAAGAAAATGCATCTGCACATATGTGCTGAGATGAAGTAGTCAAACTCAATAGGGCTCGATAAATCAGCAGTCTTCAAAGAGCAGCCATGAGAGGAGAGAACATGAATTGCCCTTAATTCTATCCTCTGCAGAAGGCCTGGATTGGATGGCCCTGATCACAGCAGTCGCTCTGAGGCTTCACAGCAGGTGGGCTCGCTGCAGCCTTCAGACTGGTGCCACCTGCACTGTGCACATTGACCAGCGAAGCAATAGCCCATGAGTGGGGTCCTCTGATCACTGTTCACTCAGGCGGGGCTGGGCAAGATGAGATATCCTCCTGTCTTTATATCATCACAACACTGAGGCAGATGGTTTGAAGTGCTACGTTGCTCTAGTGGCTTGTTCATGCCAGTTAATCAAAATGCTTTGCTGCTTTTGCTCTCCCCTTCCTCACCACGGCAGAGGAAGAGGAAAAACTCCAAATGATCACTGTGAGGAGACTCATGAATGCTCTAGATTTTTTTTACAAGGAAGAATATCGCCTTACTGAGACAGGATATTTGTTGTTAGTTGTGTACCTGCAGGGGAAATACTGTAGAGATGTTGTCGAAGCACCACAATAAATGATAAATAAAATAAAAGAGATGATTTGAACTAAAATAGTTGTTTCTAGGGTTATAGTTCTAACTAAAACCAAATCAATTATTAAAGCCAGCGATGCAGTTCTGCTGCTTTCTACAGATTTAAATATGCTTCTGTTCCAGCTTAAACATGGCAGAAAATGTGTGAAAGGTTGGACAGACAAATGACAAATAAACCTTAGTGTAATTGTTCAATCTTTGAAGTTCTGTAAATGTTTTTCTTGGCTCAAAATTACGGAGGGCATATTTCCATGACTATTTGTTAAGAATGACAAAAATAGAACAGAGTGTTGTATGACCAAAGCATTGCCGAATGAGGATGTGAACATGTATGCACTTAATGTAATGAGAAATGGACAACATTAACGCTTTCATCACTTTTGTATTTAGAAAGAGAAACTTTATTGCTACAATATTGGTAGTTTGTGTTGTATAAAAGTACTGGTGAGGCCGCCTTTTGTTTTTATGCCTCTAAACTGTGGAACATATTACATCTTTATATTACAATGGCAAGATCTCTCAGTATTTTTAAAAGAAAATTGAGGATGTATCTTTTTAACCTGGCTTTTCATTTGGAAATTGTTGTAGCCTAATGCTATAACCTCAGGTTTAAAATTCTAAACTATTTCTATCCATGATGTTTATGTAATTAACTGCTATTTCCAGTATTGTATTCTTTTATTGCTGTTTTCACTGT
>OMNN01002290.1:0-10740 GCA_900302755.1 Chromis chromis | reverse complement strand
AACATCTCAAGACATCAGCCAGGAAGTCAAAGCTTGGGTGCAAATGGGTCTTCCAAATGGATAATAACCGTATACATACCACCAAATTAGTGACTTAGTGGCTTTAGAACAACAAAGTCAACCTTTTGGAGCAGCCATCACAAAGCCCTGATCTCAATCCTATAGAAAATTTGTGGGCAGAGCAGAAAAGACGTGTGTGAGCAAGGCGGCCTACAAATCTGACTCAGTTCCACCAGTTCTGTCAGGAGGAATGGGCCAGAATTCCTGCAAACTACAGTGAGAAGCTTGAGGAAGGATACCCAAAACATTTGAACCATGTCATACAGTTTAAAGGCAATGTTACCAAATAATAAGGACATGTATGTAAACTTTTGACCTTGAAGAAAAGCATAAAAAAATCTCAAAAAAATTATCTCTCTCATTATTTTGGCATTTAGCAAATAGAAATAATTTTGGTAATCCTAACTGATCTAAAACAGGAAAGGTTTAGTCTGATTTATTGTCAGACAGTGAGAAAAAAATGGTAATGTGTCTTTTTATGCAGTGTATGTAAACTTCTGGTTTCCACTGTATATATATATATGAATATTTCTATCGCTGTCCAAAATATGTCAGTGGACACTGTTTCAGTGAAAGTTCCAATTTTTTCTCACACGACCTTTGAAATTCACATGTTTTAAACAAAGAAGACTCAGTGGTGCACCAGCAAAATTCTAGGTTACCGCAGCACAATCATTTCATTTCTTCAACCCTGCCGGTTTGGTATTTTGTTGACCTGCTGTGCTCCACAGTGAGGGGAGCGATCCTAGAAACAAAATATTTTTATTTTAAAGACCCCCTCTGATGAAAATTAAGCTTTTTATTTTTATTTTTATTTTTTACCTTGTGGTAAAAAACACATTTGGTGTTTTCTTTAATAATGGAAAAGACATCAAGAGCAAAATAAGCCATCAGTGCCATGGCAGAGCTTCATTATGTAAAAAACCTAAGGAACCAATCCTGTCAGCTTGTAGGGTGGAACTTGTAGTATTGTTATTATGATAATATGTTATTATAATTGTATTATCATTCTTATTTAGAAGGGATTTCTTGTTGTAACATGCATGGCTGTGTATAATAGTTCTACTGAGCAGGTGAGCTGGTGTGCTTGAGCTGCAATAAGGAGAGGAGAGGTGGGTGAAAATAGATCAAGGGCTTCACAGATGTGCAGATTCCAGAAGAAGGACTTGTGTCTAAGCCATTTTAAGGCACAAAGGGATTATTTTCATGGACAAAAACTTCAAAATGTGCAAAATAAATATATATGCAGATATTATTTTTATGCATTTTAGGGGTTCTATTACCAGAGAGGGAATTTATGTGTGTATCATTAATGGAATCACATGTATGTTACAATATAACAATTAAGCATCCCATCGATGGAATACGCTGAAATCTAAATTAAATTAAACGTAAAACTATTTACATAATAAAGAAATGCAACAGAAAAAATGTAGATCTGATTTGTAAATCAACCTTCATTCTATGGCACTACAATTATTTACTGCACATCTGCTTGTTGCAGAATGTTTGAGCTGTTTTATTCATATTTTTGATCACTGCAGGCATAGACAACAAAGTATCCGCTGAAGAAAACCTTGAGGGTTCACAGAAACTGTCTCTGCATCATGATGGATAGGGCCCCTATATTTAAAGGGGATGAAAGTATTGAATGTAACTGACCATAATTGTCACTGTCTCTAACATGCCTGCCTATACTATAATCTTTCTGAGCCATCCCTGTTTTCAGGAACAACACAGGTGTACCAGATGCAGCTGTCTATGGAAATGCACAACTGCACTTGGCATAAGGCTCATATCCATGGACAGAATGTCAAATTCTCCTTTTGTGTTCTGAAATACAGTTTATTTTCCCTTCTCCTGATTAATCTCCCACTCTAACTCAACTCCTAAAGCAACATCCTCTGTACAGTGGGTGGGATTTGAAATACCTCTTGAATATTTTTTTTCTCTCTGCATCTCTGAGGGGGCAGATGGTTTCCTTAATCACAAAAAGTCATTCCTTGCTAATGTAAATAAAACTCAGAGAGGGGACTTCTCATTTTGTCCATAAAAGTTGCATGCATAATGTATAACATCCCAACTGGGTCATGCCAGCTGTGTCCGAGGTGTGCGGAGGATTACAGTACTCGATGGCCTTTTTTTACTGCAGATTTCAGTTTTCGCTTGACATGACCTCTGCAGCTCCGCACCTTGGCCCATCTCAATTAGTTACCCATATGTTTGATGAGCTGGGTCACTAGGCTCAGAAAGTCTTCACCTTTGGGTCCCAACCTGCCCTTGCTGCAGTCTAGTCATGCTAATGAAGGCTTTGCAGTAAGACTGCTCTGGGTGCAGATTCTCCATTCCAATTAAAATGTGTAAATTAAACAGAGATAGCTGACTGTCAAATTCAGTACTTACCCAAACTGTAGTTGTGGAAATCTTCACACATCCATTGTATACAAGAAACCTACTAGGGAGATGGACGCTTAAGGCACCTCATCACTTTAAGGTCTTCAGATTGTTTTATTTCATTTGACACCAGCAATGGCTGCAGGATTTAATTTTGGAATCAGAAAAACTCAGGTCCTAGAACATGTGCGATAAAACCTGCAGTAAAGCATCAGTTTTGTAATCAGTCACATGAATGTAAACTTTGATGCTAGTGGAGTATCCTTGAGAGCTCAGCTACTCCTCTTCACTGCAGCAGTGCCATTATATGCTGACAGTGTTGTTGGCGAGAAGAACAAGAGCTGTTATGGCTCTCTCCTCCGTGCCATTTTGCGAGTGGAGACCCCAGTCATTAATGAAGGCAGTGCTTCACAAAGGCCAGTGGAGTACGTGATAAGGGAAGATGTCAGCATGTTTAGCTGGAAAAAAAAAAAAAAAGGTTTGCTTTGAGGGAGAAATGAAACAATCTGTTCAATGTCAACAGTGCTCTTTCTAGGCATGTTTATGTTGCAATGTAAAGCCAAGGCTCATTGCAGCAATCGCTTTAGAGTTTGTTTACATGACGGTTAAAGTATCATATTTGAATGCTGTTGAATAGTGTGAGATTGATGAGACTGTATGAGCTACTTACCCATTTACACAAAACATGAGTTCAGCACAAAAGTAATGGTGTCGCTGGCTGTTAACCGAATGTCTCCCAAATCTAATTTCCTATCAATATGTTCTAGCCGACCCCATCTGGCGTTTACCTCTCTGTCTCCCTCTGTCTCTCACTTGTCTGATGGCCAGTTGTTACTTCCACACGCTGGGCTCCTTTAATCAACACCTGTCCTATTAATCCTAGTATGGCACAGGGCTAATGTGATGTCGCTTACAAGCCTGTCCCACTAATGGCTGAGGCTACAGAGCTGCTGGAGTCCCTGATCCCCCCCCCCATCCACAAGCCCGGAGAGTCCCAGAAGGAGGCATCTGATGGATTCTTGCCTCCCTGCCAATGGCACTGTCATTTACTCCCCCAACATCTGGGTTCAGCAGTCAAGTGGGCAGCAGGGGTGATTTGTTGATTAATGAGTGGAAGCATTATTCTCCACATTTATTCCTAAGGTTGTACTCAAAAATATGTCAGTACTGTCTCCTTGAAAAGATGCTTGTGAGTGTTTTGTAGATAAAAGTATGCATACCGACAACAGCAACTGTCTCTTATATCTTATAGCTGCATTAGAAATAGGCTAACCTAACAACAATTATTTGTTTTGGGGTTTTTTTTAGGTCATAGTTAAAGCAGGACCTGGAAACTTCTATGGGCTTGCCATCTATGCAGATTTCATCTACTGGTCAGACTGGGCCCACAGATCTGTGCTGCGATCAAACAAGTACACAGGTGGTGACACCAAGGTGCTTCGAGCAGATATTCCCCATCAGCCAATGGGAATTATAGCTGTGGCCAGGGATACCAACAACTGTGAGTATTTACACAACTGGAAATGAGCTAAATTTCATGACCAGTGTATGCAAATGCATATTTGTGTGATATGTGTTTGCCGGTGCGTGGTTGCTGATGTGTGCTTATCGGCAGGAGTTTATACATGTGCATATTAATCATGTTGGTTTAGAACAAAAGACTTAAATTACTATGTATGTCATTCGGCTGTGGCCAAATAATTAATATTACAGGTAAATATATGTATTTGTGCACAGTTTGCATCCTCGTGTCATTTGTTTTGTGAGGCCTAAATGCAGTTTCATCCCCCAGATTTGACATTTGTTTCATTCCTATAGCATGGGAGAATGCAAAACAGGTAGATCCATTTGAGCCACTATAAATGGTAAATGGTCTGCACTTATATAGCGCCTTTCTACCTTAGTGGTACTCAAAGTGCAGCTTCCATGCAAGGTGCCTGCCTCCCATCGGGAGCAACTTGGGGGGTTCAGTGTCTTCGGCATGCCGGGGGTCGAACCACCAACCTTGCGATCAGTGGACAACCCGTTCTACCACCTGAGCCTGGCCGCCCCAGCATTTGAGATCTGAAAAATATCAGAATTTGAGATATGAAAATTAATGAATTAAGTAAACACAAAAAAACTATACCAGCTTAAAACATTTGAACCTTTTAGCAAGGATTTCATGAAGTTTTTTTTATTTTTTTTTGCATATGCATTTCCATAGGATATTTGCATTGCATTAGCACAGAACAAAAGATTTGTTGTTGAAGAAAAGCCAAGATAACTCCTAAAAATAAATACGTTTTTTACATTTGAACATTTCACTTCAATTTAAAATCAATACAATTATATGTCATTGTAAATAAATACAAATACACAGTTGCAAAAAAAAGCTTATTGCTTTTTCAAATGAAGAAAATTTTAAAAGTTTGATATTTAGTTACTAACTAATAGCAACATATTTAAACGGATGTACAAGGGATTTGATTTACAGCAACGGTGCTGATGATAAATGTAAGTGGTCTTATTTAGAATGGCTAGAAACTTAAGCCTCAGTGGTAATTAATATAAAAAGTAGCTTATGTTGTAGAGGGAGTCTCTTAAGTGTCGCATGAAGTTTAATTTCCAAGTAGGACAAAGGGATGTGGACTTAAGCGTATCCCACTGGCTGGACTCGGATGCAAAGAGCCACAATTTTCCTTTCACATCCTGTGACCTCCAGTGGGCACAGCTGCACGTCTCCAGTGTAATGTGCAGTGACCAACAATAGCGGATTTGAAAATGAGGTTATCCGTTTTTGTCTTGGTCTTATTGCATTTTCCTTGTTGCAGATATCCCGACTATAAATAATCACACATTTAGTTTACCTGAGCTGTACAACAGATGAATGTTTCCTTCTCTCATGAATAAAATATTCATGGCTGGAGGGCAGGTAGCAACAGAGGGTCTCCAATGGACACGTATGTCTCTGAACACTTGCACTTGATAATTGATGCCTCTTGTTTCTAAGCTTCTTTTACACATTTTTCTCTTTCTCAGGACTAGACAGACCGTTCGTTATTCTTTCTTGTGTTATGGTTGCACGTGGAATGAATTTTATAGGAGGAAATCCATGGTAACTATCTCACTGCTAGACAGCAAAGATCAGTGTTGGTGCCAGACCGTCGGATCCAAAAAGCAACAACTTTCTTCTAGATTTACCTATTCAGTGAGGTAAAAATCTTTACTATGAAATGCAGAGAATCCAAATTATGCAACAGCTTCTGGCGAGACTTTTATTACTAATAATAAACGGGGTAAAATTTATTTGGTATATAATGAACTAATCGATGAGGAAGGCTGGGGCATAGTGTGATAAGCGGAAAGGTGGGCCACAATACCGCTTTAGAAGATGACTTAAGGACCATATTGAACATCTTGCACTGATGACATCTAAAAGAGAAAGTGTATCCCCAGACAGTTTCCCTTTGACTACTGCTGAAAGCCTAATCAGTTCTCCTTGATTGATATTGAAGGTGAGCAGTCCCCGTGCCGACACATGAACGGAGGCTGCGGTGACCTTTGTCTCCTGACCCCACAAGGGAGGGTCAACTGCAGCTGCCGTGGAGAACGTGTGCTGTTAGACGACAACAGATGTGTGTGTAAGTCACGAAAAGCTTCAGATTTAATTATACCGAGGTTACACGCAGCTCACCTCCCAAACATTAGGTATTGATTTTAATGACACCCTGTATGGACTAGTTATTTTGAAAGGCATCACTGGCTACGTTTATATGCATAGTGTAACATGCCGTGCTTTTTTTTTAGTGACGTTTACATGACCTTTTGATATTTTTGAATTGATTCCTTTGTACATAACCACACACAAACAAGCATGGCCAGCTGCTGTTCCTTTCTATTTGACTAAGCAGTCGGTTTGTAATTATTCCGGTAGTCGTAGTCAATACGCTGCAAGAACAAAATAAAGATAAATAACTAAAACTGCAGTGTGTGTGGCTTTAAGTTTATGCAGACAGCAGGAAAAAAAAGAAAAACAGTTGAAAGGAGTAGGATGTTTGCCACAGCTACCTGTCTGAAGTCACCAATGTAAAGCTTTGGAGGGGTGTCCTGCTTCCTAATTTGACACCACCGCTTGAATTTGAAATGCAGTGTGATGGTCGACCATATGGTGGGAAGAGCTGTTCAAACGGAGGAAGTTTGGCCCGACTAAACATGGCAAGTGACTCAGAGCTGCATTGTAGCTTGGCTGTGAAAGGATGGCAGGCTTTTTTATCGCACCCCGATTTGACCTGTTACTAGAGCAGGAAGATGTTTTGTTATTTGAACTCTTGAACCTGCAAGCGTAGCAGAGATCAGAGATATGGTTGAAATTTTAATTTCTGACTAATGACTGAAATCACTTAATGGAACTTAGTGGAACGCTGGTGTTTATTATTACACCATGCGTACTGCCGTAAATGAGTGGGGAAATGACTACCAATGAGAAATCAAAATATTCTGCAGGTTAAAGCAGAAGGTTAATGAGCTTATGGAATGCAGTCATGACCTTTACAAAGTTAGGCCCAAAACTGCGTTGCTGGAGTAAATCTATAGTTCACTGTGTATTGAAATGTAGCCTCTTAGTTTACCAGCGAATGAAGTTTTTTTAATATCCCGTTGACATTTTGACAGTAATCACCTTCACTGTCCTCTTCTGCAGCAGAAAATTCCTCCTGCAACATCTACACTGAATTCGAGTGTGGGAACGGAGAGTGCATAAACTACCAGCTGACTTGTGATGGAATAGCCCACTGCAAAGATAAATCAGATGAGAAGATGCAGTACTGTGGTAAGGCACACTTAACAAATCTAAGTATACAAACAGGTCGTAAATGTTGGTTTATTTCATATGGAAATAACAGCTAAAATACCCGGTGATTGCTAAATGTCACTTTCATTCAAAAAGCATTGTGGTCATTTTCACCACATTAATGCAGTCCAATTTGTTCAGACAACAGGAGCTGTCGGAAGGGCTTTCGGCCCTGCTACAACCAGCGGTGTGTGGCCAATAGTCACTTCTGTGACGGGATCGATGACTGTGGGGACAACTCTGATGAAGCCTTCTGTAACAGTGAGTCACAGCCGTTTGATATCCCCTTCTATCCGTCCTGCCTCTGAGGGCAGAATCCAAGTCACACAAACGCTTATATTAATACTGCACGCTAGGCCACATGCTGCGCTAAGCCTTCACTGTTTAATGAGCCCCAAGATCATAAAGAGAGCACAAATTCAAAGAGACTCCCAACTCCTACCCCCCAAAAAACTGCTTTTTGAAGCCCCGACAATATTTTCATTATAGCCAAAGTAATTTTATTTTTTTGGAGTATTAATGATGTGATATTACAGTGTTTATTCCCATGCTGCAATTGGTGATAGTGTGAAAATATTGAGGTGTATAGATTCTTACCAAGCTCACTGGAGCACACAAGGAGACAGCAGTAGGTTCATAATTAATGTAGACCTTCTAACTCAGCAGTCTGGGATTTCAGGAATGAGTTTATCTCACTATGGTGTGTCATCATTAGCCTATTCTTTTTAATATGACATGAACAATAACTTTTTCAGTTACCGTTAGAACATTTAATTATAGCGTTAGTAAGTTATATGCTGATAATAAAATGCAGAGAAGTGAAATGACCACAGAACACGGTCTGTAAATGAACAACACAACCAAGAAGCCCCATCATGCATAATAAGTGTGATTTGCTCTTGCACACCACTAAGAGGGTCGTGGCATTCAGTCAGCTTTTATAGCACAGACAGTCCAACTGCGCAGATACTGAAACTCATGAATTTTTTTTTCTGCTTGGCATTTTGCAACCTGATAATAATAATTTTCACCGCTTCCAGAAAGAGGTTCTACGTATTGTTTTGAGCTGTACCTGTAACTGTGCCTGAGCACTGTTTCTTTTCTGGTATCTTTTTGAAATGCTAATTCTCTCCCCCAGATGTCACATGTGGCTCATCAGAATCGTCTTGCAGGGATGGAAGTTGTGTACCTAGCTCAGCCTGGTGTAACCAGGTCATCGACTGTGCCGACGCCTCTGATGAAAAAAACTGCAGTAAGTCCTTCAGCTTTTGCTTTGCATTGCTGTTAAAATGAAAAACGTACACACAGCCGCATCTACAGCAGATCAGATGGATCCAGTAACTTGCTCATCTCTTGGATCAGATTGAATACTGCTCTCCTTTCTCCTACCTCCCCCCCTTCAGTGGCATTGTGAGAAGACAATTATTGTGATGCTGTGTTTTGTATTCAGACCACACCGGCTGCTCCCACTTTTACAAGCTTGGGGTGAAAGAAAAAGATTTCATCAGCTGCAATTCCACCTCACTGTGCATCCACCCTTCATGGATCTGTGATGGTGCAAATGATTGCGGAGACTATGCCGACGAGACCAACTGCCAGGGTGAGCAGCAACATAAACACACACAGAGACACACAGTTTGTCCGTGCATTCAGAGGCACTTCAAGGAAGCCAGCTTCAATTAGAAAAGACTTACGACAGATCTCATTTTCAGAGCTGATTATGACAGTGGAATAAGAGATTCAGAGAGAGCTTAGGAAAAGATAATGACCTCAATCATTGCTAATGCCCGAAGGACCGACTTGGTTTTGTTGTTTGTCCCAGTTTCCCATGGGCAGAAGTGTGAGGAGGGCCACTTTGCTTGTCCAAGTGGGAACTGCATTTCCAGTGTGTGGCTATGCGATGGCCAGAAAGACTGCGAAGATGGAGCCGATGAATTCCAATGTGGTGAGCCAACAAATCTTACCTCTCGTCCAAGAGCTTTTACACAATAAACTGAAATAATAGATGAGGTATTTTGTTGCTGTACACAACATTGTCTGCAGTTGGAAGGATATTTATTTTCCATTAACAAGAAGCTATTTGTTGTAATGTTTCTGTCATTTAAATAGATCCAGGCCTGCAACAATATTAGGTAAAATATGTTAGGAGGAGGCAGTAGGACAAGAGATGATTGTTTATCTTGCCATGAGGCAATTTCTTCTCACTTTGTTTTGCTTCCCCTTATTGTGTGTGTTTGAGATTTCTCAAGTGAGTGTTGCTGCCTGTTTGAAAGTCTAATTCCGACCCTGAATTCAGAGTGAGGCTGTTGAGGACACACACATCCCCCCCTCCCCCTTCTCTTTGAATTATAATATACAACACTTGCAGTGTAACAATTAATTAATGAGCCATCAGTCACTGAAACTGTTATACTGAAGATGGAAATATGGGTTCAGTGGAAAGCGGTGACATATGAAAGGATTACACAGTACAATGCCACTCCTCTCCTTCCCTTGCCAGAGGCAGCAGCTAGAGCATTCGTACTTCTGCTTTGATGCATGCTAATGTATGCAGAACTTACTATGACAAAGTCAAGATCTCTCCAATTAAACAGGAGGACCATAATTAAGTCATGGTATGGATTAACGTAATTTGCACTCAAAACCAACAGCTCACACACATCCCCATTCACATTCCATTGCTTTTGGCATCAAAGAAAAATACGCCGGGTGCTTTCGTGTGGGTGGTCAGAAGTAACTGGATCTAATGAATTGATTAATGTAAAAGCACTTGATGCCTGTATTTGAATTGTCAGTCTATTGTAATGTCTGCTCCATAGACTGACTGTATGGGGTAGCGCAGTTAGAGTGTAAGAGGTCATTCAGCTGTCAGCCAATAATGCTGTTGTTTGTGTGTGGACCAAATGAGTGCTGCATTGGTTTCTCTGTCAGGTAAAAGAGCACAATTTCAATTTGCATGTATCAGCACAAAATGCATCCCATCTAATAACACACACACACACACACACACACACACACACACACACACACACACACACACACACACACACACACACACACACACACACACACACACATAAATACACACATAAATGTTGAGGATGTTTGTTGCCTTTCCTTTTGTCCACACACTACTAGCATGACTCTAAGGATGACAATGTTGGTATTTGGTCCAGATTATTATCTATCAATATTAAGTTATTACATAAATTGAGATAACATTTGGTACCAGCGTTCATGAGTCCTAATGATTCTGATGATCCCTTTGCGTTTCCTCTAGTGCCATCACAAAATGACGTGTTTACTTTCATTTAGTTGTCACTGCAACTGTTGAATAAATTGCAGTGGCAATCCCCTGACCTTTCAAATTACAAGCACAGACTGTATGTAAAAGAAGGATACAGTGACGTCACCCTGTAAGTCTTGAGCTAATTGATCTTGGTCTTTTGAAACCA